>BGNK01001484.1:114853-144507 GCA_003297005.1 Symbiodinium sp. clade A Y106 | reverse complement strand
CCGGAGCGAGGTCTTCAGCTTCTTGCTGTGAGAGAGAAAAGTCTCTTCTCTGAGCTGTACCTTGCGGGAAGACGTAGTGCTTATTGCAAAACACTAAAAATTCCCGGAGCATTGGACTTTTAGAAGTCTCTTTGATGCCCCAGGTGAAGTAGTCAGGATAGTCCTGTACCACTTCCCCGAAAGTCCTTCCTCTATGAAGTCCGAACCCAGAAACGGTGTCCGATCCTTCAGGAGGAGGTTCGAGGAACTCGAAGGAGCCGTCTTCGACGAGCTCTTCGTCTTCGTCGTCTTCTTCCGCAAAGTCTCCCGGGCTAAAGAACCCTGGGTAAGCCTCAGGATGGCTTGGATCATCATCCATAACCACAAAGGCTTCCTGCTGAGGCTCTTCTCCCGAGTCAAAGCTTTCGCTGCCAGAACCGAAGTGAAAGAAGTCGGCCTGGACAGCTGCGTCTCTTACAGAGATCGCAGTCGCGGAGAGATGCGCAGCTGTAGTAACGCTGGATGCTCCAGTCGCTTTGCCTTGGCATTCTCTGTCTCCAGCCCAGTGCCCTTTCTTGCCGCGCACTTTGCAGGTGCTACGGCTCTTTACTTCTTTGAGCTTCTTTCTTCGGTCTTCTATCGATAGACCGCTGGGCCTCGGACTGTAACCGTGAGCATGCTTACCCATCGGCTTTCCTTTGCCTTTCGCCTTAGAGCGCGCGAAGTAGGCAACAACTTCTGCCTGGCAAGCCTGGGCCATGAAGGCAATATTATCATTGTCCCCCAGATCAAACTCTGGTGAACTGATGAATGCCTCCATCACATCCAGCTCTATGTTCTCGGCGGTCGCATCTTCGAGCGATCCAGCCAAGAACGCTGTGACATTGTCATCAGCTTGAACCNTGAATGCCTCCATCACATCCAGCTCTATGTTCTCGGCGGTCGCATCTTCGAGCGATCCAGCCAAGAACGCTGTGACATTGTCATCAGCTTGAACCAACTCCTCTTCGTTCTCAGGATCCAAAACGGAATCATCTTCTCCGTAATTCTCGAAGAGGTCTTGTGAGTCTTGTGGATCTGCCAGGTACGCTATGGGCTGAAACGAGCCCTTCTTTCCTTTGCCTTTTCCCTTGTAGGGATTTCCCCTGGGAACAAACCCTGGGGCCTTGGGAGCAGCTTTACTCTCCAAGAAGTGAAGCTTACCGTGCTGAATGATCAAAGCTTTCTCGATAGCCTCAAAAGACGGCTTATCGCCAACAGCGGTAAGGATCATTAGTCGCTTTTTGCGATCTAATCCACAGTTGTCTAAACGTAGATCAGCTCGGATGGTATCTGAGATCTCCAAGGAGTTATCAAGCTCCTTGAGCTTGCGATACCACCTCTTTGCGTCGCCCGGTGTATGAAGTCATACTCTCGCCGGGTTGACGTGACATGACTCCGCCTACGCTGGAGCCAACTCTGTAGAGTTCCTTGGCTTCTTGAGCCTGCAAAGGAAAGATCTGTTTCTTCACCGCTTCGATTATCTCCTCGATAGCGTTTGCTTTCTTCAACACAGTATGCCCCAAGTCTTGGGCAACTATGTAGGCATCGCCTCTGAGTGACTCTAGCAGCTTTGCGCCGAGCGAAAACCTTTCTTCGGTCTTCGTCGCGTGGAGCTTAGCCATCGCGCGGAATTCCCATTCATAGTAGTCCTGAACGGAACCACTATAGACTAGGAATCCGGCTTTNTCCAGCTGCCATGGCTGCGAGGAGGGGAAATCGCCGCAGTGGGCGAACTAAGTGTAAAAACGAGCGCTGGCCCGGATTCGGGCACTGGCTCCGCTACCAGTGTGAAAACCGGTCGTTTTAGCCTTGGCCCAAAAAAGGGGCCCCTGCAGTCAGTCACATGCAGTCTGTGCTGTTGGTTTCCTACACCTAGGACTGTACAACAACAGCTAAATTAGACTACCAGGCTTCATACACGCTGTCAACTGAGCACACTTTCACACTAGGTTACCAAGGTTTTGGCTTCAAGCGGCTTCGGTTGATCGAGTTCCAGCTTTGGCAGAAGAGCACTGAGTCAAATCCTAAAACCTGCATCCCCTAAGCCCATGAGATTGAACAGCCCTAACTAGAGGCCCTGCAAACAGCTGAAATCTCAGCAGCAGTTAAAAGCCTGAATTTGAGACTAAGGGTTTGGGGGCTCTTTTCCAAAATACGAGGAAACCCCATGAAGAATACGCCTAGCACTGATAAACTAAGCCGTGGTCTGGGGCTCGGACGGATCGGGTCAGAAGCAGAGGGAGCAAGTACAAAACAGATTCTGTAGAACCCTTTAAGGGTTCCGGTAAATGTGTACAACATGTTCCGGGACTGAATATGCATGGTAGGGTTTTGGGGCATCTTATAACATAATGATATTACAGAACCTCAGGAACAACTATATCAGATATTCAAGCCCCTACATATATTGTACAGTCTAGTAAAACAGCCTGCAAATCAAAGGTATTGCTTGCTTACCAGTAAGGCGGTAAGGGCTGTTCGACTTTCTGAACGGGTTGAGGGGTTTTGGTGCGTAACACAGCACATGTGTGTGTACATATGTATATATATATACATACACATGTGTCTGTATGCATATGTGTGTATATATATATGTATGTGTACATACATACACATATACAGACGAGGAAAATGTTCCAGGGTCGAAGATATAGGCTTCAATGTTTCGTGCGTATTGGCACTCGGTGTGGGGTTCCGGACTGGCGTTGCTCCAACAGTCTGGCTTCTTCCTCAGGATGACCGTGTTGACATCATATGCCAACGTCTTTTCAGACAGCCGCTTGTATAACCTGGGGCCTCTAGACGTTACCCCTACCCAAGAAAACGACAACAACCGGGAAAAGAGGGCACCCCTAACTCCTAGCCTCAGGAACTTACTTCAAGATCTCAGTCGAAGCTTATCCGGCCCAGAGATGTCCTGGCCGAGCAGCAGATGTTGAGGTGGTTACCTTGGTGCCGGCAGTAGAGGCGGGTGCTTTCAACCTTTGAACTGTGTAGGGTCATTGGAGCACTGAACCCTAAGGCCCGGCACTAACCGGTCGTTGGCAAGTAAAATTGAGGCTCTGGCATGCATACCAAGGACTAATGGTGACTAATGTAGGGGCCGGAATGGTTAGAATGTGGTTCTCGGGTATGTCACGGCATATCTATCATGAGGAACAGTATTTAAGTAGCTATTCAAACTCCTATGTTGTTCTGATGTACCATCCTGGTCCTACACGACATCTTGAACACGAAACCCGGCCAAGGGTCGCCTCGAGCCAGGTCTAAGCAGATGAAATGCCAAGTTGCTTGTAGTATAGGGCTAGGGTAGGGGTAACTTAAAATTACGTACTGTTTTACTGGCTAGAGCTGAGGACATTAGTACTAAGCATTCCGACCTCTCGATTAAGGCCCTGACAAGTCTCCACAACGCTACGTAAACCCTTTTAGCCAGGGAGCAGGCAAGCTTGAATGCCCTACACCCGTAGGCAACGTCCGCCCCAACAAGTCTTCGATGTCGATGCCCCATGTCTCAACACTAATCCTGCACTGGAGGCCCTCGCACAAGTCAACAGAAGTTACAAGGTTCGCATAGGGTTTAAGGATCACAAAGAACTGCCTACAGCTAAATATCATCAAACTCCTAATGCGCGAAATCTGAAAAACGCAGAGATTGGTGCTCCCCTGAGGTTTGCTTCGCGGCTCAGAGCCGAAGGTGGAGGCTGGTGCTGGGTTTGGGGACGGGGGTTCCGGGCTTCGTACGGTTTACTAAGCGTATATCGAATTATGACTCGGCCTTGACTAGATTTGTAGGGCTGTCGGGGTTTGGGCTTCGGGGTTTGGGATTTGAAGTTGTAAGCTCTGCTCCAGAAGACAATAAGACCCTCATATACATCCCAGACATCCCCTCAAACCCGTCAAAATTTGATGCATTCCCTTGAGTACAACAGAGGAGCAAGCCCTTCACTCCATGAACAACAAGCGGATCTGCAAGATGTGAATCCTATTTTCAAGCAACCAAGCAAAACAACTGCCCCAAGGGTTCATGTTTGTCTGACTCCCGAACCTTGATCCGCTGAGTGTAGTGGGAATAACGCCCAGCCACGGTGTTTGTTGTTGTGGTTGAGCTCACTGTTGACGACCTCGGAGATAGACAGTCCGAAACTACAATAAGTAAGCCCGACCCAAACCCTACTCCTAGCCCACCATGCCGCAGGACTGAACTCGTCACAACAGCTTGTGCTATGGCTTTGCATGAAACCCGAAATTCTCAGCCCCAAATACCCAAATCCTCACACAATCCGCCACCAATTCATCAATCCTAAGCCAAACACCCGAGTTTAAAGTGCCTGCACCTTGAGCACTGCATGTAGACGTGCTGTTCACACTGGCTTTGGCAATAGCTTACGTGCTGGCTAAATTGAAAGAGCGGGCGTTCATGGGGAGAACAGGGTTCGGGGTTTCTGAGGTAGACACAATATACTTGTTCAGTGACAGTACTGGTGACATTACTACAACTCAAGTAGACCGAAACATGTGTAACAACTCCCTACACAGCCCTTTACCAACTCAACCATAATGGAGAGCTGCTACGTATGTCTCATTGTTGATACCTTCACAGTAGAATAGAGGGTAGCAGAGGGGTCCAAAAGGTTTTTCGCAAGGGTTATATGTGGGAGTAAGCGGCTACATGGAGCATGAGCCTTATAAAGATGGGTTCATAAGTCTAGGGCTGTATACGGCTGTCACAAGGGTCTTGTAAGAGTTTTCTACATTCATGTGAGGTTTATGAGGCGTAGAGCTATGGGATTTATTCGTTGTAGTAGGTAGTTTTGGGATTTTCTATGATAATTGATGTTCCAACTTTCGAGCAGTTCCCTACAAACCTCAAACCCTAAAGCCCTGAAAGTCGCAAACATAGGGTTACTTTGTCGCTGGAGCTGTAAAGACCTAAACCGCGCTGAAACCCTTGAACCAACCAAGAAGACAGCAGCACCCAGGGACCGGGCGTTGTCGTGACAGTACTGCGGAAAAGGGGCAGTCGTGAGTAAACAAGACTTTCTCAAAAGGAGGCATGACTTGGTTTGGGGATTCTGGCGACGACTGAGGTCTGAGACGTTCCGTTCTTACCACGTGCCTCCAGCCACTACAGTCAAGCATCCTCAAAACACTCCGACCAAGCCTGATTCCTACACCCCGCTCGTTTCTATCGCCCGAATCAACACATCCTGCAAAGCTTGGGTTCAGGACCCCGAAGCCAGCGAGGAATGTGGACCCATGTGTCGGGTCTTCTGGGGGAACCTCTCACAACCCTTGAGCCATGAAACCCTAATGGTGAAACCTCCGACTTATTCTGCGAAGCAGAGCGCTGGATTCTACGGTTTGGAGTTCATGTTAGCTTCAGAGTTGTGGGCTTGAGGGCGGATGGCTTGCTGAAGATTTCAAGGTCAGCCTAAACCCTAAACAAAACCCTGTTCAGGGTTCAGGGTTTAGGGTCTACGGCGAGGGTAGGAACGAGGCAAAAGAGTTTTAGGGTATGGGGTCCTTGCCAATATCAGGATTAAAATCTAGAGCGTTGGATAGGGTTTGGCGATGGGTTTACGACTTAGAGTCAGCTTTCTGCGAACTCACTCGCATTGCAGCACAGCCCCTGAGACACGACTGTGCTACACACAAGACGTTGCGGCTTCTACCCACTGCATGACTTACAGGTGCAAGGATTTAAGATTTGGAACAGGAACGTTTAGAACTATTCCGACTGCCCTGTACCCCAACTCCAAAATCCCGCAATGGCTTCATGGATCATAGTAGATCCCGCAAATGCCTGCTGCTCGTCATGGACGTGCTAGTTGTGGAGGAGGTAACTGTGAATGTTGTCGATGAAGTAGACCTGCAGAATGTGTTCAGCCGTCTCAGCAGGTAAAGGTGTGTGTGTGTAAGTAAGTAAGTAAGTAAGTACATATTTTACTCATGCGTGCATATACATATATAACATGTGTGTGAGAACGTGCACATACGTACATACGTACGTATATACATACACACACACACAAAAAAACAGACAGACGGACGGACAGACAGATAGACAGACGGACATACATAAACATATTTATGCATGCATACATGCATACATACATAGTGTATTCAGGTCTCGGTCCAGCGGTAGAGAAAGAGTAGAGATGGACAGGAATGCATTGCCATAATCCAGTTCTATGGCCAAGCGGTACATAATATTTATAGATGCGCCGCCCTTACATCAATCCCCACTGCATACTTCCTGCTCTGTGGCAACTTGACCCCAAAACCCTGCACAGCCAGCAGGTTTTGACCCCAAAACCCTGCACAGCCAGCAGGTTTTGCAGGTCTTTGTTAAGGAACTTACTTGCTATAACAAGAACCCAGTATCCCTGCACAGGGCAAGCAAGTTACCGAAAACTAGAACCAGTATTCGGGTACTCCCCATATCTCGGTGAAGCACAGGGAGGTCAGGATTCAGTTTAGGGCTATAGGCTATAGGGGTTTAGGGCTTAGGTTCATGCAGGCAGCCCGAAAATCTGATCAGCGTTGATGCTTTCTTACTGCGTGGGATACGCACCCCTGTGCCAACCGCCTGCAGCTAGCATGGTTGAAATGCTAAGGCTGTGTGGACCTGGTGAGGCTTTGCCGGGGCTTTGGTTCAATGTTTAGGGAGCTCGGTTTTGTCTGTTGGGATTGTCTGGGATATTTGAAATCCAGCTCTTTCTGATTCTATGGCATATAGAGTCGCGCATGAAAGGATTCGTGGTTCTGAGATGCCGAAAGTTCAACAAACAAGCTCGAGAACCAAGGCCCCGTCCGAGAATCATGCCAGACAGCCCTACTTGCCGACAGAAACCCACCCACAAAGCTAAGAACTGATGCTCTAAAAACCCAACACCCTGCACTTCGAAGCCCATAAAGGACACTGAATCCGTGGCATGAAAAGAGACTTATTCATGGGTTGAGGCTCTAGGGATTAAGGCCAAGTTTACTATACCCCCCTTAGAACCATAATAAAAATAATATTTTAAATATTCTCTTGGGTTGTATATGAACAAAAATAAAAAAAATCCTAAGGAGACCATAGTTTAAGGGCCTAGGGGTTTACGATGAATCTTTGGTGTATTTAGGATCGAATCGGGATTTAGGGCTGATAATGGATTTAGGGATGACTGGGCCCCCTGCGCAGTGGAGGACGTGGTGGTGCTTACTGTCCTTGTCTGGTGCAGCATTTACGGAGGATAAGGACTTGGTGTGTGGGGAGTTTGAGAGCTCTCTTCTTCAACAATCGGGCCCCAGAATGTTCAAACTTTCTATCATAAATCTAATATTTTAAGGCCAAAAAGTTTAAAGTTCCTCCGTTCACGATCTAAGAGAGGTGTACAGTTTCGGGGCTCGGGAAGCTTGAAGACCCAAGACTTGGACTCCTAAAAAGCACAAAACTTCAGGGTTGCGGGAGATTTGGGAGTTTCCGAAAATAGGGGACCCTAAAAAAGTACCCTGAATAGTAGGATCCTTATTAATTATAAGGACCCCCAAAATAAGGTACCCCTGGTTTTTGGGAAACTCCGATTTCGGAGTCGAGGAGATTTAACATGTTTGGGGCGGTTTGGGTTTGAAGCTCAGAGAGTTTTGGCCTGAGAGAGTTTGCAGATTTATTGGTCTGTCATGCAATGTGCAGGGAGCTTCGAAGTTTATAGTTGAGACTTATGGTTCAGGTTCGGGATTTCGGTAACAAGCCCTGAGGTCTCATATTTGTGTTTGCTCTTCTGGGGGAATGGGTTCAAAAGCCAGAGGTTTGCTTCCAGTCCTGTTTTGGGGATGTTTACTGCGGTTTAGGCTATAATGGTAGTATACTTTCACGGTAGTATAGTGTACAGGGTAGCCGGGTTCTGGGGCCGGCGGTGACAATCTGTGTTCACTGCAAGAGCTGCGAGTGTTATGCACATGTAGAGAAGGCCCTGCACCCCAGAATAAGCACCACAGTTGTCAATGCGATACTACGACTACGCTGCTCCTGCTCTGCACTGATGTCTAAGCCCTGAAAGCCCCGCATTATGCTACCCACACGGATGCCTTTTTCTGGGCTTTTAAGTAACCAGAGAGAAAAAAAGGTATAAACTTGTATTTCATAAGGGTTCCATTAAGAAAAAAGTATTAAAGTATGGTACTCCAAAGCCCAGTTTTACTAACCATACATAATCATCCCAAGCCCTAAACTCCAGACCCATAGAGGACGAAGGAGCTTTGAGGTTGATGTTACTGTCAAGGACGAGGTCGTAGCCTCGAATTCTCCGGCTGTTCCAGGCGGGTCGTTTGGATAACTTCGCTATGTATGTATATATGTATGCATATATGCACACATGACGTGTATAAAATAACGATACATATACAGGCAGATACAATGTATGTGCAAACATGTGTATAATTTATGCATGCATGCAAGCATGTACGTAATTGTGGTGTGTGTATGTATATATATATATATACACATGTTTACACATCATGCGTGTATCTAGACTAGCGACGTCAATTTTTACACATGTTCTTGTGTACACATGCATACAGGTATTGGAGTGTAGTAATTACCGGTTCTGCCTGCTTGGCAAAACTAAACAACAGAAAATAACAGGTTCCGAAGTCCCAGTGAGCTCGAGCGTTGAACATGTCCCCGACTGGAAGCTTCAAGCTAGCCATGTTGCACCAGTCAAAGACAGGCTAAGTCGAGGGTTTGAGGTGCAAGGCATCGGGTTTATAGGATGACTCAACCCTGACCCTTGCATCAATAAGCCTCCGCGCATCGCCCTACCCCTCCCCCCCCCCCACCATAAGAAACCCTGAACCCGATGCCGAGGTCGCTGCCGTCGTCCTCAGATCAAGGCACAGTGCGTTTGCTTGGAAGGCTTTTTGAGGGCTTAGAGCCTAGGGCCTAGGGTATGGCACGAAGCCTGGGACCATCCTGCAAGGTGACGCGAGCCTGGAAGCCTAAACCTTTCGATAAGCCTCTTGTCATAGCTGTGGGCTTCGAGGAGTATGCGGGCTCCTAGCGCTTCTTGGCTTAGAGTTTGGGCACGGAACGAACTCTTGCAGTGCATGGTGCATAAGCACAGAAGCTATATACGAAGGTGAACACTTTGTGGCCGGTCAAACCTGCAGGCACCATAGAAATTTTCAGCGCCTGAGGTGATGAACCGCCAGAGGCACCTTCCCCCGACATCCCGAATCCAAGTGATCTCGCGATTCTACAAACCCTGACGTTCGAATGACACGAAATCTTGAAGCCCCAAACACCACCCATCGGGAATGGGCTGAGGATGTTTATTTCCAGCTCTGCGTAACCATCTCACCTTGATGTCTACAGGGCTGAACTGCTGAGCTCCAAATCCTTGACTCCTATTATGCTTTGGCATCCCAAAGCCCTAAGCTCCATGTTGGCTGTTACTTATACTTTATCGTTCAGGGTTTCAGCATATCTGCTCCTAGTTCACGGCGCAAGGAACAAGCAATCAGGATCACGGACAGCCACACTTCTGGAAAAGCTTGGGGGGCGGGGGGTGTCGTCATAACCACTGTCATCATCCTGAGCATGATCGCAGGGACATCTCGTCATCATCAGCTATATAACATCATGCTTGTCTTTATTTCCTTCATCATCACCATCTCTATCCATACTTGCGACCACATCTGCTATGCTTCCCGCATCCAGACAGAGCCAAAGTGCGACGTTGTGGAGGAAGAGGTGGATGAAGCCGTCGTAGAAGTCGTAGGAATGGGAACCGCGAACGAGTAGATCATGTCCTCAGGTCGCACAGTGAATGGAGGGTACACGTGTGCCTCAAGTAAATTGGACCTTACTTGTGCTCAGGATTCCCCAAGCCGAGCTGAAACCCAGCCGATGCATTAGGTGTAATTAATGGGTTGAGGGTTTCGGGAAGAGGATAAGCGACATAAGATGTACGGGCAGTATGGGACACAGGACTTCAAAACCCGTGGGCATGCAAAGCGCGAGTTGAAGGTGAAAGGTTCACTGGTGTGGGCTTTGAGGTTCGAGAGAATATGTGTTCGGGGCATTAGAGTCTTGTGGCTTTCGGGTTTAAGGCCTCGGGATGTACAGAAAGTCGTCAGGTCGGGCAGAAGGTAGTGCAATGCGATGGGGGCCTGAAAAATCGGACTCGAAGGCAAGATCCGTACCGAATGAGAAATGCACAGGATGTTGAGTTACATCTAGTACTACATCGGCGGAACTGTTCGTCATTAGTATTGCGTTTTCATTTTTACTATAATGAATTTCACTTTGTTTATTAATGAATGGCATACTGTTCTGACGACAAGAAACTGAAATTGGCACCAGCAATATTAAGTATAGCCCGATTGCGAGCCAAAGCCGACCCGCACTTACAGGCCTCGCGTAGTCCTTAACCAAAAGCCTTGTTCAAATCCTAAGGCCCCAAACCCCGAAACCTCAAATCCCAAATCCTAGCTCCCAAATCGCAAATCACCCGGCCTAAACTGCTCCCAGCCCCCCCTGCCCTCCTTCCACGGAGCCCCCTATTTTCTTGCTTGGCGGGACAAGAGTTCCTGTTTCTGATTCAGCTCCACAGTATGATATAATACGATTTAGTATTAATTACGTAGTACAGTTTGATATATGTACCGTATGATTTAATATTCTGTAGGCTGATTTAATATTACATACTATGATCCCGAAACCCGGAAGCCGTAAAGTCAAACACCTCGAAACTTCAAGTCAAAGCCTGAACCTCGCGCACTAAGCCATACCTTGTTTAGGGTTTACCTCAACCCGGAAGAACCTACCTTTTTCGGGTTCCTTATTATGATTTCCTTATATAAGTCCTAAAAAAGGTGGGTTATTTGGGGTTAAGGTAGGGTTTAGGAACCACAAACCCTGAACCCTCAAACCGGAAGCACCAAGCCCTAAACTCTCAAAGGCACACACTGAACCCTAGTTGCCCTTAGTTGTCCACTATCCCTGGGATTTGTGTAAGGAGTGCAATTCCCCAAAAAAGGTCAAAGGTTACCTACTCTACTACTACAGGGTCAGAATAGTTACTAACAGCATTCCCTGAGAGTTCCCCTTTTCACTATACAATCTATACAATTAAACTATGTATCCCATAACACTATTGAAATCACGATCAAGCCCACTAAAAGCACTAAGAGCTTCTTTGGGAATCCAAGGCCCAGGCTGCCAAGTTCGTGGGACTCCCAGAGGACAGGCCTTCGCCACCGATGGTAAAGATCTGATCCTGGAGGGGTTGACAGGGTTGAGAGTTTCGGGGTGTAGAGTTTTTAGGGTTTAGGGATTTGGGGTCTAGGGTTTAGGGGAGGGTTTCGGAGTTTAGGGATTTGGGGTTTAGGGTTTAGGGGAGGGTTTCGGGGTTTAGGGATTTGGGGTTTAGGGGTAGAGGGCTTAGGGTTATGGCTGAGGGCTTTTTAGGGTGATAAGGTTTGGGGAAGCTCAGGGTTTAGGGATTTAGGGTTTGAGGGCCAAACCTTGTAGGTTATGTATTTGGGGCTTTCGGGTAACGATCTGGTCCTGGAGGGTAGGGAAACACTTAGGGTTCTCGGCTTGGGGGGGCTTGCAGGGTTTAGGCCTTCCGTGCTTGATAAGCTATCAGGTTGTAAGGAAGAGGAAGGCGTCCTCCTGGAAGCCATCCGCTGCACCATCGTAGGATACCTTCGGGAACCTGATGAGCAGTAGCTTTCGTGACATTCCGTCCATGACCCCTCAGAGTCTCCATAGTATACATGCATACATACATATATATATATATATATATTTTTTTAAACATGTTCTAGCAATGGAGTAGTGCTACAAAATCCTCGGCCTTGGAAACAGACTGGAAAACGGCTCGACTCTACGATGCCCCATCTGATCAAGGTTTTTGGGTGTTCAGCAACAAGTTTGAGTGCTTGCATTTGGCATTCGCAAGGCTTTCGATCTCGGCAGTCGTAGTCTATACAGTAGTCCGAGAACTGTGAACGTCCGAAACCCTGCAACAGAATTGAAATAAACTAAATCTACAGAAACCACTAGGCAACTTGCAAATTGAAAAACCCTAAACCCTAAGCCCTAAAACTTAAAAAGGCCTCTAAAGCTCTCTACAGCTCCGGACGTGGCACGCCATGCAGCAGCGGGCCGGAGGGCGCTCCGCGGCGTTTGCCGGGGTGATAGGCGTCCAGGCACTCCAAAGCATCTGGGCACTGGGGTGCTAGTGGTTTCTTTGTGGTTATTTGGGAGTTTCCGAAAATAGGGGGTACCTTATTTTGGGTCCTTATAATCAGGATCCTACTATTTAGGTTAATATATTAGGGTCCCCCCCTATTTTCGGAAACTCCCATTTTGGGGTTGTACAAAGTCTTTCAGGTTCGGGGCTTCACAGCCTCATTAAAGCTTCAGAGTTTCGTGGCCGCTCCAAAAGTCTGGGCCCGGACGAGGGCTTGGGGGGGGTTCGGTTTTTTTGGGCTCGGGAAACGGTTCAAGGTGGCGACGAGGGCTTCGGAGCTTACCTTCTTGACCTCAAGGTTATAAGTGTTAGGAGGCTTCTGTGTAGGGCCACATAGGGGGTGTGGGGTTTTAGGGCTTTGCGATTTGGGGGTGGAAGGTTCAGGCTCTTATTGAGATCTAGGATGTACTACTGTTGATGGACAAAATCCTGCAGGACCCTAAGGACCCTAAACTATGGGAATTATGGTATATTCCTTATTATGGGTAGTGCAGGATTTTGTCCATCAGCCGTATGGATTTTGGTCTTCGGGTTCAAGGCAGCAGAGCTGCCGTTGGGACATGATGTGAGGAAAGGTCAGAGGTCATAGAATGGAGTCGTCACCAGGCTGGTCGATCGGTCTTCCCCGAGCTGCTGATTCGAGCTTGTGATTGTCTTATGCTTACGGTGGTTTTAATTCAGAGCTGAGGTAGTTTGGAGTTCAAGCTGCTGATTGCACGGCGAACGTAACCCAGCGTGAACTGGACATCAGCATGACTCATACTAATATCCTTGACATACAAAGCCATAAACTCCCTACACCCTGTGGCCTGTCTCCATGCGGCCTCCCTTCCTCTAGCGACCCAACAGCCACAACAAGAATTCCTACACCCACAACCCAAACCCTTGAAGAAGCCCTACATCCTGAAAGAAACCCTCAACCTAAGACCTGCACCAAGCCCCAAGCTCTGGGACATGAGCGACATTGTCTAAGCATAATGAGAAGGCTTCATTACGAGGGTTCAGTTATCATATTCAACAGTTTTCAGGGTCTTACAAAAGGGTTTTCTAATCGCAAGAGAGGGCGGACTTGAAACCCTAACCCGACAATCCCAAATCCAGAGCCAATCCCAAACCCCAAATCCTAAATCATCCTAACACCTGAATCCTAAGTGCTGAAACCAAAATCCTGTCGAAAGGACCTCTGAACCTGAATACGAAGGACGCTTGACCCCGAAAGCTTCGTGCGCTTTACGGCTTAGGCTGTGAAAAAGCAAAGGTTTGGACTTTAGGTCGGTCGCAGCCAAAACCTCCGGTGGTCTTTTCTGAGGATCCCACGGAATATGCCTGGGATGCAGAGCACAGAGGTAAGATGCATTGCGGGCTTCCGCGCTTTCCGAGCTTTGCACTAGTATCATGTACGACTTTGATACCTGAACTGGGCACAACGACCTGACATAAGAAGTCATGGACCCTGAGGCCGACAGTCCTCCATCCTCCATCCTCATCGGCTCCGGTAAACTCCAGTATCGGCATTGCTTCTACAGGACGATCGATCCGAGTGTAGGACTGCGCATTCTAGGTGCCGGTAGGGCATGGCCCATGGTGTTTGTCTGTCAGAGGGTTTACGGTTTCGGCTTCAGAGTTTGCAAACATCTTCAAGCTTGACAACATCGTTTCTCTTTTGTTTTGCAGGGAGGGTGCAGCGCAGCGAGTGAGCGTTTTAAGGTAAGGATTGGAGGTCATGGTGATTCGTATGGTAGTCTACTATATACAGTTCAGACGAAGTGAGTTCCCAGCAGCGATGCTCCGCCGGCACTGTGCCCATTTGTGGGCCGTATTGGTGTAGATGTGAGTCTTTTACTGGCTCAAGCACGAGGGATCTGTCCGTTGGCATTTCCCTTGCCAAGCTGATATACATATTTTGATATGGTTAACACTTCTAGTGACGTATGTCCGTGTGGGGCAGGGTCTTGGAACCTGCCGGGTCTCCAATGACACAAAAGGAGCCCTTTCCCCCCAATTCCATTCTAAACGCCCTCTTTGAATTGATGAATCCTCAGGCATGCACGTAGAGGTCGTCGTAGTACGTCGAAAAGTCGACTCCACCTGAGCTGTCTCTGCATGGTTGGGACTCAGGGTTACGAAGGGTAGAGGGGTTTTGGGGTTAAAAGGTTTAGGATTTCTGAAGTTGAAGGGTTTTTTGCCTTTCATTCAGGATTTCAGGTGTAGGTCTTGAGGGTGTGACGGATCTGTGTATTTCGTGAATACGTAGGTGTAGCTGTAGTTACTGCAGGTATCTATCGCTTCACTTGCCATGATGCCCGGACAATGGATGGTACGCGGGGTGTAACCTATCTGCCGACGCTGGTCGTTCCTTACCTTCAGAGCGAAATCTCAAAGCTCCACTCCCGGAAGACCTCCGAATGGGTCGTCACAAAATCAGGGACCACTTTCAAGGTCCTTGTTTCGACATAATGCAGTTATAAGGAGCCTATATCTCCGGTCCATGACTTTCGGAGACACCCTCCCGAATGGCGCCAAAGTCGTGCGGGAGCGTACAAGTCGTGGGAATCAAGTATGGGCCCGCTCCTCAAGGCCTTAAACCATGCCAAAGCCTGATATGTATCTTTCTTTTCTCATCTTTCTTTTCTCAGGGTTTAGGGTTTAGGGTTTAGGGTTTGGCCTGATATGTATCTTTCTTTTTTTCAGGCTTAGATACCGGACAGATGATTCTCCTAAATTTAAGGGTCCAGGTGCCTAATGCTCATTGCTCCAAACATTAACCAAACCATACGATTGCCCTCAACCCAGGTACACTCAACCCAAGTACCTATAGTAGAAGCCAGAAAGTTGGAACATCAATATCCTCATGCCCTTAAGCTAGAGTATAGGGGATCCTAGCACGAATCCTCCTAAGCCCATGTTCCAACTTTCTGGGGTTCACTGTAATTCTCAAGTACCTGGACCCTTAGCCCTCAGAGCCAAACGATTCTCCCCCCCCCACCCCCCGCGCAAGGTAGGGTCGCGGCCGTAGATGACGATTTGGTCTTCGTCATTGTATGGAATCTGGGAAGGAAATCAGCTTTCTGCCGAACAGAACCCCACAACCCTATAGCACTGAACACCTAGAACCATTGGACCCTACAGCACCAAATCCCTCAAATCTGGCCCATAAGGATTCTTGACTGAACTACAAAGCTGAGGATGTACTTCTTGGGGGGCAGGATTCGAGGCAGTGAGGCATAATTCAAGGGCTGCGGGTTTGTAGGTTTTGTTTCCTGTGCATTGTTCAGGGTTTCTACGGTTTTGGAGGTGGCGAATTCGGATCAATAGGTTTTGGGTGGTGCTGGACCTTCATGTAAAGTGGCACATAAAAGAAGCATGTATCCTAAACCCTAGACCCGGACCGCAACCTTTGTCAGTAGGCACACTACGCATCGTTCCATCGCGTGCGCTTTTCAGTCACGGTAAACTTGAAAACTGCAAGCATAGTTTAAATAGATAGGTATGGCAGCAAATGTCTGTACCTACACCTGCACCTACACCTGCACCCACGGGTGCACCCACGCTTGCACATGCACCGCTCATGAGTACATATATCCTCTGCCCAGACCCTGGGCCTGGGCCGATGCCGGAACTAAAACGCTCACTTGCCATCATCAAAGGCCCTGAACGGGGATCAGGCGTTCGCATGCACTTCACACCTTTCTTTCACCCCGACCCCAAGCCCAACCCTCATAAACCAGCCAGGCCCCGCAAAACCGAACGCGTCTTGGGTCCAGGCCGTCGACATACCGAAGCCTCCCCTAGCGGTAGGTCCTTCCACAGGTAAGGGTCCAGTGTTTAGGATTTTGAGATCAGTCAAGGCTTGGGAATATGTTGGCTGAACCGCAGTGCTGGCCGAGAGTGCCATAGAGTCGCGTCCCTGGAAAAAGGCGGAATGCACTTGAGTCTGAGTGTGTTCAGATGCAACACTGGTGATGAAAAACCACTGTTTACTGAACTCTCGTCAAGGCACTTGGTCTCTACTACTACTCTTCTCACGTTCGCCCCAGGAATAGCAGGATTGCTCGTATGCCCCTGTACTTGAGCCACAAAACTCGACCCGACAACCACGAGAAAGGACCTCGAACCCGAAACGAAGGAAGTCCGAAGTAAGGTCCCGGGCCTAGGCCTAGGCCGACTCTAGGAAGCTGCACAGAGAAGCACAGAAGCCTTCAACCCACAACCGCAGACTCAGAAAATCGAATTCCATGAGCTCTATGAAGCCCACAATCCGAACATCCAAAAAGCTCGACTTAAGTGCCCTCAACATAAGCCGTCATCCTTTTCCTTGAAACTTCGTCCACTGAGCCCTAAACCAGCCTGTTCCCGAGGGATTCTGCTGGGCAAAGGTGCCTCGCAATGAAGGTTGTTTGCATCTAAGTGCTGGAGCATGAGGGCTCATCGTTCGGGGGATCCGCCAAACAGCAAACTGAGTTTCATTATGGCTGAAAGGGCCGAAAGTTTGGAATAGATGCGCACATACATAGCACATGCATATACGTGCGTGCGTAAGTTGACCCGAACCCGAGCTCTCAAAAAAAAACTCAGATCGTGGATTTAAGGATGAAGCCTGGAATGCCTGGATGTTTTGTGGCTGCCTGGCCGTTGTCAACACTAAAGGGTTTAGTGCTTCGGGCTACAAGGTTTAGGGTTTAGGATTTTGGGATTCGGTTCAAGGTTTGAGGGCTCAATGCCTCTATGACAATAACGAGTCTTCCTGCTTTGATCAGGATCGCAGCAATACCCCAGCTACTGTGAATAACTGAGGTGACCTAGATTTCCATCACCGACCACGGTATCAGCAGGGTAACTTCTATACTGATTTGGCAATCACGGCTACTTGCCAGTGTTGTACAGCGCGCAAGCGCCCCCAAGTATTGCAACTACTGCAGATGCTGGTTGCCAGATTCGGTATTTTCATGCAGCAGACAGGCAGCATTCCGACTACTTCCTGACTAAACCACGGCTACAGGACCAAAAACTGAGTGCCAAATCAACTTAAAAACAGTGAAGCTTCACACAATAAACTTGCAGTCCTGAACCCTAGAAACCCAAACCGTGTAAACACTAAACAAAAACTCAAGCCCAACAATTACGCGGCTTGGTGTGGGATGCAGCTGCCACCGGAGCACCTGCAGCGACATCGAACAGCCAGAGGTCGTTTAAGTAGCCGCCAGTAGAGCCGTCAAAATAGAGCCCACCGAAGATGACCAGGTAGTCCTTGGTCAAGCTTATGTTGGGCGCTTTGGGTTGGTTTAGGGGCTTGGGGTGTAAGCTGGTGGCCGGTGCAGCAGTTTAGTCTCCGAGCATGGGAGCAAAATGCGGCATGCTTGCTGGTGCACATGCCTTCGGAACCCTCCACAGAACGAAGAAGCTTCATCAAAGAAAGAGGTGGATATCAGAACCAACATTGCTCGTGCTGAATCCCTAAAAGAAAGGCAGCTACAAAAAAATCAAGCTTCACTTCTCGTAAGCCAGGAAGGAGAACCCCCGAAACTGGTATTGGACAGCGGTCTTTTCGCACAAATCATTGCGATGCATCGCATCGCCATATAGGGATTTTTTAAGGCCAAAGTATATGCTATGTGAGCACATTGACCCTTCGGGTAACCTAACTAAGCCTGAACAAACTGACGACTCCAGGAAACTGTTCCCTGCGAGTTGGCATGCACCATACCTGCACATGCTCAGGCTGAGAAGCGCTTGGGACGAAGGGTCACATAGGGTTGTGTAAGGCTTCTAGATTCAGATAAGATAAGAAATTGATGGGGCATACCAAACTGAAACTGCAGGGATAATACAAGGGCAGGGACATGACATTTAGGGTATCTTGTACTGTATAGGCGATAAGGGGCCTTACTCTGCATACTAGACGGTGATTATATAGGACTTAAGAGCATCACAGGAGTTCGTGTATAGTATGCTGCTGTGCCGCGTCCAAATAGACTCCAAGGTAGGCAGAACGAAGACTTTGGAGTTCAAGGCCTAAGGTGCAAAATAATTGAAATTGACGTCGGCCTTGCGAGCTTTTGCGCTACCAGGTGCCCCCAAAAGGTTTTAAGGCTGCACTCAAGGACCCAGTTCTTCACAACATTCAGAACACATTGGCCTGTGAAAGCTTCGAAAACGACCAGCCCACGTCAACAGGCCCACAGGCAAAAAGGCGGGGGCCCTCTAACACTAAACCATCAAGCCGTAAACCCTGAATCCCAATGACTGAACTCCTCAACCTCAAACTCGACATGCGTTCCCAAACCTGAAATCCCCAAACTTGAATTCCTGAACACACCAACTCAAAAATCCGCCCAACATTAATCCCCAACCCCAGACCCTGCTTCGCACCTCCTTGGAGACGTGCCCATGGCATCGTGCCCGATGAGATCTGTGTCCATGCTCCACCTTTGAAGCTGCGACAATAACTAGGGATTCGAGATGGTAGGGCTAAGCTTAAGGGTTCAAGGCTTAGAGATGTAGGACTGCAGTGCCTAGGGGTTGCCAGCTTAGGCCTGTCTCTCTCTTTGATCTGCGTATGTTACTCTTGTCCCTCAAACAGATAAACGCAATAAGCTCCCGAGGATCTACGTGATCTTGGCTTTCTGGCTGACTGAAATGTTCCTGAGGCTCTAAGCTTCGAGATTCACATGATGTAGGGGCCTTATTAATAATTGCAATGGAGTTTGGGGGTTCCTTGTTATAGTTATAGTATACTATACTCGCAAACTTTATTCTATTCATCAAGGCCTCTACACTAATTGGTTGGCTGACTGACTGGAATATCTGCAAGTCCTAATGATTACAGTTGGGTCGCAAAGACAAATTACAGCCCCCCTGCAAACTCTAGTGTCCTAAACCCTAAAGCCTACTCGTGGTTGACAGCCATGAGCTGACATATGCATGGGCTGGGGGTCAGCATTCAAACCTTGTCATCATTCAAGGACCACGAAAGTTAGCCAGCCTCCGAAACTGACATCCCATCGTCGCAAGACCCGGATGTTCCGAAGGCCATTCATCCGAGTTGCTTGAGATGGTGTACTTCCACATATCAGCACCTGAATCTAACGAACACGTGTGGAGGGTTTGGGTGGTCTATCTATCAGCAGCAGGACCAGGAGCATCGTTGAAAGGTCTAAGGATTAAGAGCTTACACTCGGGAACATTCCATCTCATTCGGGCACCAACGCCGTAAGAACTAGGACCTTTACGCCTTGGGATGTGTCTTGTCGTGGAGTTCGCCAAACATGGCGGCCAGCGTTACACGTTACAGTCTAGCAAAAAGCTCGGGAAAGAGCAAAAGAGGACTTGGGTTCTGGGTATACACTCACCCAACCCATATTAATCATGTGGGTGGTTCTCAAAATTATAGTCCCTTTTTGGGAACCCTAAATATTAGATGCCGTACTATATTAGGGACCCAAAAAGGGACCATAATTTTGACACCTACCCATATACCGAAGTGAGACCTAAACCTCAAAGACCAAAGCCGAGAAGGAGCAACTATACATAAAGACGGACACATCTGGGAACTCTGGACTAGCCGCCAAACACCGTACATCAGGCGCTGCTACTACGGTTGATGATATAAATCCTGCATTACCCGTAACAAGGAATATACCATAATTCCCATAGTCAATGCAGGATTTATAAATCATCAACCGTAGGGTAACGAGTCGTATGAGAAATTAGCTGCCCAAGGGGCTGGAAAACGCCCCACTCGTTCCGGTACCTGGCGTCGAGTGCAGGGAACATGGTGTGAACCAACCTTAAAACCTGACTGAGTAATGGAATGAAGGGGTTAAGCATCTGGGCAGCTCATCGAAAATACGAGTGCAACAGCTTGACTCAATCACAAATCTAGAAGCATAGACCCTGAAAGCTAAAGCAACGCAATCTTTCACACACAATGCCAACACCCAACTCTCAGACCTCGAATCCAACCCTCAACCTAAAGCATGCACTCCGGATCATATTGCCGAAGTGCATTGACCTTGGAGCCTAACACCTAGGCTTTGAACTTAAGGCGCTACGGTCCATCCCTACACCCAGCCCGCAACATAGGGTTTCAAGCTTCGATGGATAAACCTGAAACCTGGGACCCCTTTATCCTCCTAAACCGTATTTAGACCCGTCAGACATCCCAAATCTTCCAAAATATCCAGTCAGGACCAGGAGGCCGTATGGCGAAGCTCCTGCGTAGCTGTAGAGATCCCCGCTCAGATGCACGAGACTGTGCCACACCTGCCGCTTGCAGGGTGTAGGGTTTAGGGATAAGGGCCTTGCAGCTTTCCGAGTTCACCCTAAACCCTAAACCATCCTTACTAGCAGCCCTTAAGTTTGTGTCTGCTACGAAGCGTGTTGCTAGAGCTGCTTGCGTCCACTGCGGCAAAACCTGGACATAGAGATTGCAGAGCTGCCCATGGAAATTTCTGAAGTATGCCCTGGTTGTCCAAAAAATGGTCTCGATCATCTTGCTGCTACCGTCATACTTTCCGGCTTCTTTGCAACGCTGACTGGAGACTGCAGCGTCGCACGACTTAATAAGCCCTAAACCCTCAGGGAACTAGGGTCTTAGGGTATTAAGGCAGTAGGGTATTAGGGTATGAGGGTGTTAAGGTATTAGGGTATTAGGGTATTCAGGCATTGTTCTCTGAGGCTTCGTCTTCCGTGTGTTTGGGACCAGTGCTGGAGGAGAGTACAGGGTGTTCGAAAGCTCCTCAAAGAGGAGTCTGAACAAGTAGACTGGGCTTTCGACCATAAATTAGGGGATGATTAGGCAGGGAATAGACAAGGGCATCTGATTGCTGAAACTGTTCATGCCCCAACACGACAGATCCCTCGAGCAGCAACTCCCTTGCAGGTGCCTTCTGCTGTGGGCCCTCGCCGGTCATACTCCCAGTGAGATTGACCCAGTCGCCAGTAGAAATTTCATAAGAGTACCTTTGCAGCCATGTTTCGTGCTATCTCGAACGAAAGTTCAAGAAGCTTTTGTGTGACAATGGTGGGTAACATCGTGGCCAGTACTATGGGTGGCCAATCCTTTGGGCTGACAAGTCTTTGGTGGTTGATGTCAGAAGAAGCTTACAGCATAAGGGGCCTCAATAAGACAACGCGATCTTAGGGTAGATTGTGTTATGTTATGCTATGATTCTGTAGGTGCTATAAGGGGATATTGCTCCGACAATGTGTGTTCCATCTTGGACTTGGTCTAAGCATCCATGCAGCTTTTTTCGTGGGATAACTGATCGGCCTGTGAACTCAGACTTGCTGGGTTGGGCTGGGCACCGCACGGCCTACATCGAGGAACCGGGATGGGGTCAGGGCTTATGTGCGATCGCCCAGTATGCTGGCGTTCACCCGGGTTTGAGCCCGCTGGTATACTGTAGCCCGTAGACGACAAACGAGGACCCAATCTTTCAGAATCGAATATGTCAATGTAAGCTGCCTCTAGTGGAAGGCTTCCTTAATTGACCTTACAATGATTGCGGTCCTGGGCGAACTATCGGGATATGTACTATTGCTGAAGGCAGCCCTCTGATGCAGGTTTTGAAAGTAAGGATGTAGGGCTTCGTGAACAGCCGGTCCTCTTGCAGCCAGATGGCGAAGAGTATTGCCAGAGCTTCCGTGAACCGTGTGGTATGCCCAGACCATCAAAATCAACACAACAGTCGTCACGACTTCATCAACCCGATGTACTATGTAGGTAAAAAAGCCCGACCTTAAGTCCTCGACACATCTGCCGACTCATTTTGATATCACCTCTGGGCCCTCAGCCCTAGAACCTGAACCCCAAACCCAAAACCCAAACAAACCCTAGACCCTACACCCTAAAGCCCTAGAGCCTGAAGCCCTAAACACACAAAGAGAGGCGAAAATGGAGCGAAGGCACAGGTCGTGGCTGGCTCCCCAAAGCTGCAGCCCGCCGTGGAGATAAATCTTATCCTGCAGGGTTTAGGGTTTAGGGTTTAGGGTTCAGGGTCTAGGGGAATCTATCCCCCAGGGCTTCGGATATATGCACGGGGTCCAACGCTTCTGACGGTGACCGTGGTTCTTGTTCGATTGTGATGCTGTAAGTTCTTCTTGGGTTTGGGTTCTGACACCCAGTTACCCAGACGGAAAACTCTGAACCATCTTGCAAGTCAGAAGTGAATGGCTTAGTTGACACTACAGAGCGGCGTTAGTGGCTTCCGTCTGAACTCCGACGCCAACCGTCTTGTACGGCTAGCAGCAACGTGCAACACGACTACCTCGAGTACGAGAACTGCCGGGACGACTGCTACCACTGATGATACGAGCACGACCACAGCTGCCATGTGGCACCAGCTACTCCAGAGGAATATTGAACTTCGGAGCATTTCTGAATACCCATGCCTACCATACCCGATGGCACCCTAACTCCGTAAACACTGAAACCTGATCCCTGACGCTCGAAGCACCCGGACCTTAACCCTGAAGTCTACAGCCGCATGATCCCGAACACGACTTGGTCCCCATATTCGCCGAGTGTCGCTTCCGTCATAAGCCATGCCAGCCCCTAGCCTGCTTTGGCTTTGGCGTGCTTCAAGGCCATGCAAGTTAAGTCGCAGTCGCTAGGCTTTGGGGCCTCATCAGGTTAAGCAAGGCTTTTGGGGTTTCAGAATTGCTGGGCTTCAGGAATCTCGGGCTAGGGCTCTACGGATTCAAGGCTGTAATTTGACGTCCTGAGCCCTGCTATTTTGAAGCTTGGGCCCAAGCTTCCACTCTGTTCGGGGTTTAAAATCCGGAGAGTAAGCTTGGCATTCAGTCACAGCTGGCTTCCAGCAGTTTGGGGTCTAGAAATGCTGCCTCGAACCTTCGGCTTCAAGCCTTACACCCAAGTAGAAGCCCCTTACAGGTGGGTAGTTCTTTTTCCATAGTACTCCCATAAGACCCCCTTTACCTTATAGGAGTGGTATGGGAGGCTTATGGGAAACTACCCACCTAATAACGACCCACCTGTAAATGGCTTAGACCAAGCGGATCCTAAATCCTGAAGCCTCAAACCCTAAACTCGAAGTCCTCGACCCTTACACTGGCACCCTGCCCCTACACCCTAAACTCTAAACCCTAAACCTTATAAACCCTCAACCCTAAACCTTATAGACCCTAAACCCTACACCTTATAAACCCTGAACCCTAAACCTTAAACAAACCCTAGACTCTAAACCTTATAAACCCTGAACCCTATAAGTCCTAAACCCAGCCCGGCCTGATTGGTGGCTTGTCGGCGTCAGAGCCTGTGAGGTCCTCCCAAGATCTTCCCGAAACCTGACCACTTCAGCTTCGAAGCTTCGGAGAAGGCTTGAGCATTTTTGTGTTTGAGGGTTGAGGCTTCTTCGTTTTAAGTGCAGCGACTCTTTCAAAAAAAAGTCACTGCACTTTGGATTGAGGGGTCAGAGTTTAGGCTTTAATTAGGAGTTAGGAGAAGAGGTCTAGGATTTTTGGGGACCTTCCCCAAACGCTAGATCCCTGAACCCGTGTCCCTAAACACAAGCTCAAACCCTAAACGCAAATCCCCCCACCCAAACCCTAGGACCCGCACGTCCGGAGGCTACTCTCAGAGGGCACATGATATCACGACGGGAAAGCTTGACCTTTCGGCGACATGGTTAGAGTAGCTCGAGTCTTGGATTTATCGAGGTCGAACAGGGAAGCTGTGATGACGATGCCCTCCCGGTTGCATTGCACCCCGTGAGGTTTATCGCCCTAACTAAGTAAGGTGCTTCGAGGCATCAGCCATCAGCCTGCAAGCTGGAACACCACTCCGCAACCTGGCCCAAGCCCTGCAGCCCTGGGACTCTAGCAGCGAATGCATGACAAAGGCACCGAGAATGCGAACATGTCATCTTTGGTGAGGGAGCTGTTGCAGCCTCGGTCTTCACATTGGACTTAGGGTTCCAAGGACTTAGGGTTCCAAGACTCCGTCGGTTTCGGGTTTAGGGTTTAGGGTTTAGGGTTTAGGGGCTAGGGGTTTAGGGTTTAGGGTTTGGGGGTTTAGGGTTTAGGGCTTTGCAGCGGGGGAGATGTGGGCCTGGGGATTGGACCAGAGAGTCACGGGGTCTGTTGGCTGTTGCACATGTGTAAGTGTGTGTATGTGTGTGGGTATATGCCTGTATATGCAGATGTCCAACATGCTCTTACATACGTACTTGCATGTATACACATCTCCCAGCGCATACCATTCTAGGTTCTATTTTCGAACCTTACATATGAATGTGTGCGAAAACATTATGTATATTCTTTATATACACAAGTCTATATATATATATGCAATTTCTTGAAAGCCTGGAGGTGCCCATGGATATGGATGTGTTTACAACAACAGGTTATACACAAGCAGTTCGAAACAGCAGCACACCTGACCGTCTGTCGTCGAGAGCTGCCCGTTGTCGGTAGTCCGGGCCTCATGAAGCCTCAAATTCAACATCCCGATCACTCCAGAACCCGCCCCAAGCCGTGCAGGAGAACATAAACTAAATGTGCCAAAGGCCCTGCAGGAAAGGCAATCTGCAAAGCGTAGATACTGCTGAGCTGAACCGAAGCCACAGCAAAGCCAGAATTTAAAGCTGTGACATGCAATCATCAAGGATCTCCTCGTTACGACATGAACTAATCGAGCTTGGGGGATGGACATAGACATACAACAACCAAAAGAAGCAGTTCGGTTTCTCCTCACATCTGTGGTTGTTTCAGGCGCCCCGGCTTGCATGTTAAGCCGGCAAACCCCAAACGAAGCCCAAAGCCTCCAAATGGAACCTGAAACGCCAAAATGGATGTCCAAACACTGAAAGCCCTAAATAGAGGCCAAAGCCCTCGAAGCTTGGCTCTGTCACGCTTTCTGTAGCCCTGATCGTGACCAAACCCGAAGCACTAAAAACGCAACTTGAATGAGGTGATAGAAGCCCTGCAGTTTAGACACACATTAATGAGCAGCCCCTTGGGATTTTAACCAAAGTGAAAAGTAACACCCCAAACCCTTAACTCAAAATTAAAGAGGTGATGTATGCAGGAAGTGCGGCAGTCTTCGCCCCCTCCAAAGGTAAAGATCTTCTTCACCGAAGACCTTTGCGAAATTTCTGCATGGTGTCGGGCTCTGCATTTAAAGGTTTGAGGTTTTGGGGGTTTCGAGGTTGAGGTCTGGGGATGCGTATACGATCAGACTGGGGAAACCCGTGAGGTGAGAACGCAGGAGTGGCCCTACTCCCCTCGATACACGCCGAGACCGCAGTGGCATTGGAGTCCAGAGACTTGTGCTGATAAGGCTTCGGTGTTGCAGTCAAGGCCGCATATGTCCACAAAGCTTTCGATTTCACCCAAACGAAAGCAGACAAAGAGATCTTTAGCCCTTTGAGCCCCCTGCGCGTAGACCGCACTCATCCTTGGTTGGATCCGATTTGTCGAGGCTGTTGTAAGTCTCTTGGGTGTAAGGATTCCTCTAAGGGTTCCTTGTCAGGGCTCCTTCAAGGGGGCTTTTTTGTAAAGGGTTCCTGCAAGCGCTTCTATAGTGGATTCGACGCGGGATCCTCTAATGGAGGGTGGCGTGTTGGGGTGGAAGTACGGGCTTGAGGATGTTAGGGCTTCGCGCTGGCAAGGAATTAGAACAGACTTCTCGGCAGGGGTATGTTAGTATACTACGTTGGCCCTTTCTGAAAACGAAACCCTACTGCCACCCAGAGCGCAAACTAATCCCGACCCTGAGCCCTGCATCCCAAGCTTAGATCTCAAACCTGGAGCGAAACTTAAACCCCAACAAACCCTTACACTCCTAAACCCCTAAAACCCCTAAAGGCCCTAAATTAACCCTTGCACTCCTACACCCCTAAAGGCTCTAAATCCCTTAACCCCTACACTCCTAAACCCCTAAACCCCTCTAACACCCTAACCTCCTAACCGTCTACACCACAGAAAAACCCGCAGCCCTCGAACCCAAGGGCCCGGACTCCTACAGTAAACCCCAAAAAGTTGGAAACCGGATTAAGGCCAAATAGTGCTGGGGATTCCCTATACATTACTCTTAAGGATTGAGGCTATTGGGTTTCCAACTTTTCGGCTTCTACTGTAGAGACTCCTGAACCTCCCCCAAGGCCCGAGAGCGAAGGCCGAGGGTCCATTGCCTCGATGATGGAGCACCGACGTTGGTGAACTGCCTGCAGTCTGCGGTAGGGCGAGAAGCTGGCGAGTTATGGGGTTTAAGTTTAGGGGTAGGATGCTTAGGCCGACGAATCTCATATGTAAGTCGCATATGGACCGACTTGGTGTTGTTAGATTGGCTCCTTTCCTCTTGTGCACAAGTGTGCATTTGGGGAATGCAAACGGGAAGACAGAAGGACATAGAAACAGATGCGACAAACCCCAGCTTTGGATTCCGAATCCTACAGCACCAGAAAATGCATGGACCTCCATTCTGCATCGTTTGCTGCGACCAGCCACCTTTCAGCAATTCGGGCTTGAAAGCTTACAGTAGTTCGGGTTTCGGGCATACGGGACCATGGTATAATCGGGATTTTGGTCGTCTTGGCATTAGCTGTGAGGTTCAGGGTTCAGTCATATGCTTGAGTAACAAGAAGAAGAACAAGACTAATAGTAGGAATAATAGAGATCAGCAAAGGAAGTAGAAGCACAGGTTGGGGTTGTTGGCTTTCTTCAAGACATCTCAGTCCTAGGGGGGAAGACGAATTCTGGTCGTTGAGTTGCATCCGCCGGTGCCACCCACTCTACGAACATCCCACCGGCCCTGAAAACTTCGAATGCCAAACGGCTGGCAACAGATGCCCTACGTGACGTCCGCGTGCAGGACGCAGTGCACGCCCCGACTCATGATGAACTAGGCCGCATGTCGCTGTAAGAATTTCCAAGATACAACATATGCGGTCATGGGGCATGATGTTGCTGATGACGAGCGTTGAGACTCATGCTGTTTATTCCTTATCGTCATCATGACCACCTCCAACATCCCACACCCATCGCTGCTATCATGGATAAAGCATTGGTGAGTATTGCCAAAAGATCACAATATCCGTTGAAGTCAATTTACGCCTGCGTATTCTATGCGCTAGAAAGGCCAACACTTGCAGTCCAATATACTTAGCCGTCGGTCTGGAAATCTGTGATGAGGCTAGGCAATAACAAGGCAGTGACAGCGGAAGCTCTATACAGCGGAGGTAGACAAAGCCGCGTTGACCCTTCTCCTACAAACACTGGGTTGTAGGCTTAGTGTTTGGTGGGTACATCTGTTGGCCTCAATCGCACACTTCTTCTTGTAATGGTTCAAAGTGTTGAATGTGTACCACTACGACAAACCATTATTCCACAAACACCAACCTTAACTGCGTTGAATCCCTTTCATACCAAGATCCATGAAGGCCCTGCACTTACCCGAAGTCCGAGCCCTTCAGCCCGTACTCAAAGCGTGAACACAAGAAGCTTGGAGCCCGGCAGGGGCAGGCAAAGCAAAGCTAGTGACCACTGCATTGCCCGGGAGCGGGTCGTACCCAAAGCTCCGGCAACTTCTCTCTGATCTACGTGAGCTATGGGCTGGATAGTTAAGAGAAAAGTGTCCTCGTGATGCTGCTTTGCTTCGTGTTTTCGGAAGCACCAACACATGAAAAATGAGCTGACCTCTAGTCTAAACATTTCATAACATGCTATGGTACCTCGGTCCCTGGGAAGCCAAATCAGCAGGGAAAAGAACTAGTTGCGAATCTCGAAGATTGAGTGTTGATCTAGAGCCCTTAAAAAGTAGGCCCCCTGGAGTCCAGGGCCCTGGTTAACTTAAGGGGTGACGGGTACTTGCTCGAATCGGAGTAGGGAGACGAAGGCAAAATAACCTAGATCTCACTGCAGCCACGCACGTCACCAGTAACAGGGCAATGCTAAACCTCCTGCGAACACCTACAGTAGGTCGTATCTCTACTCCTTTGTGATGCCCACCGGATAGTTCGGCTCCAGCCAACGCAACCTGCTCGATCCCACTCTGGAGTCCGAGACCATGTAAATGAAGGTACTGCGATAAGACTCAGCTGATGCCGGTGGCCGTAAGCCCTGAATACCAGTCACTAGCGTCAGCCGGGCTCACTGCGATCCATTCCCGAGCCTTCAGGCCGAGTTCAAGACCTGAGCTGCAAGGGATTGGGGCTCTGGTAGCTCTGTGCTTTGCGTTGAGGTCTGCAGAATGAGTCAGGATCTGTCTTTGAAGGCTCCGGCTTGAAGGTCTATCTGTAAGGAGGTCATGGTACGTATCAGGGGTTTAGGGCTTCCGAGGTTAAGAGTTCACGGTCTCGCAGGAAGCTACGGTACGCGGTTTTAGGCTTGCTGTCGAATACCTCCCGCCTCAACCGGAAGCAGTACTCCAGCTTCAGTGCTCTTTAACCCGACTCGGCACCCTGTTCTCAACCATGAAGATATCGGTAGGGGCTACATGGACTTCCCTCCGTGTCGGCTTCATTTCAACCACCGCCCAAAATCGTGAACACTCGCAGCCTGAACCGAAAACTCAAAAACATCAAATACAAGTAAATCCCATACTCAAACCTTGAAGCCTTAAACCCAGAAACCCTAACATCCTCAAAGTATACAAACCTCTTTAACACCCGCTTGAAAATTACATTTACCATTATCTCCAAATTGCGTGTCATGGTTGTGCATTCTTGCGCTGCAGGAGTTCGGAGGTTTCTTGGTTCGGGCTCCGGACCGGTACAGCTCTTTCATTTCAAATCGCTTGGGTTTAAGAAGGGTTTAGGGTTCAGGCTTGAATCTAAGAAGGGTTAAGGACTTCAGGGACTAGGAGCTGTGGCTTCGGTCCTTTGGTTTTTGGTGGGTGGGCAGTGCTTCGGACGGATGGACTGGGGCTGGGGATGCAAAGCAAAGGGGGGGAAGATGAAATAGAAATCCTTGGCTGCCCCGAACCCTATAGTAGAAGCCGGAAAGTTGGAACATCATTTCATCATAAGCCTCATGCCCTTAAGGTAGAGTATGAGGGATCCTAGCACTAAGCCTCCTAAAGCCATGTTCCAACTTTCTGGCTTCTACCATATAAACCCCAAACCTCAAGCTCTAAACATTGAAACCCTGGCCCTTAAGCACCAACCCTAAACCTCAAGACTCTGAAAACTACAAGCCACAAGCCCTACACACCCGAAGCCCAACAAAGCTCCTAAACCCATAGATCCTGTAAGCCCTAGAAGCCCTATAAACCCTATAAGCCCTACAACCCCTAAACCCTCCGAGCCCCTAAACCCTAAACCCCATACACCCGAAACCCCAAAACCCTAAACCCCATACACCCTAAACCCCAAAACCCTAAACCCTAAACCCCATACACCCTAAACCCCAAAACCCTAAACCCTA
>BGNK01001484.1:1948-114801 GCA_003297005.1 Symbiodinium sp. clade A Y106 | reverse complement strand
CCCTAAACCCTAAACCCCATACACCCGAAACCCCAAAACCCTAAACCCCATACACCCTAAACCCCAAAACCCTAAACCCTAAACCCCATACACCCTAAACCCCAAAACCCTAAACCCTAAACCCCATACACCCTAAACCCCAAAACCCTAAACCCTAAACCCCATACACCCTAAACCCCAAAACCCCAAAACCCTAAACCCTAAACCCCATACACCCGAAACCCCAAAACCCTAAACCCTAAACCCCATACACCCGAAACCCCAAAACCCTAAACCCCATACACCCTAAACCCCAAAACCCTAAACCCTAAACCCCATACACCCTAAACCCCAAAACCCTAAACCCTAAACCCCATACACCCTAAACCCCAAAACCCTAAACCCTAAACCCCATACACCCTAAACCCCAAAACCCTAAACCCCATACACCCTAAACCCCAAAACCCTAAACCCTAAACCCCAAAACCCTAAACCCTAAACCCCATACACCCTAAACCCCAAAACCCTAAACCCTAAACCCCATACACCCTAAACCCCAAAACCCTAAACCCTAAATCCCTCAGAAACTCACTGAGGCCCCGTCCCGCCAGCTTCTTCAGTCCTGCCGGGCCACAAGGCCGGGAAAAAATTATGAATTAGGGCTTTAAGGCTTTAGGGTGTTTAGGGTTTAGGGGTTTAGGGGGTTAGGGTTTTAAGGCTTAGGGCTTTAAAGGTTTAGGGTTTTAGGGTGTTTAGGGTTTAGGGGTTTAGGGTTTTAAGGCTTAGGGCTTTAAAGGTTTAGGGTTTGGGTTTAAGGTTTAGGATGTTAAGTGTTAGGGTTCAGGGTTGAGGTTTTTAAGATTTGTAAGGTCCAGATTAGGATTCGAAGGGTTCGGAATTTAGGGCTTTAGCTTTTCGGTTTTAGTAATGGGATCTAGGGTTTAGGGTTCAGGGTTCAGGCTAAGGGTTGCGGAACTTGAGATTCGGTCCATCTTTTGCAGGCGTAAGTCTAGACCTCAGCATGTCATGAAATGGCCGGCGTGAATTCGTTTGGGGTTGTTTATATGCTTTTTCATCATGGTACGGATCTGGTAGCCGATCTGGTTTCAAACAAACTCTAAACTCCCAAAGAGATGAAGCATTGGGGTGGCTTGGCAAGTGCATTCCCAGTGCCTTCTGCAAGCTCACCCACGGTGATCTCGCCGGGCTCGCGAAGCCTCGTCGGGCGCGCCCAAGCCCCAAAGCACCAGGACCCCCAAATTCCCAAACTCCACTTTCAAAGCCCCAAAGCCAATAACGCTGAAACCCTAGACTGACAAAAGTGTAGTTTTTGAGTGATGAGCACCTACCAGAAATTTCGCACAGCGCTCTGAAACCCCATAACTTCCGGTGCAGGGTTTAGCATGAGGGGCTTTGGGGGGAACCTATGGGGCTCTAGTCCGCAGATCTGACATGACGCTCTGCTGAAAAGTCCAGGTGCAGGGTGCTGAACGACATAACACTTCGGAAGATTCTTTACTACCAACAGAACCCCAGCGCTGCAGATACGGAGGATTGAAGAAAGCTGTTACAGAGGGTTGCCGCATTCCCTTTCTTTCTCACCCGCCACGCACAAACTCCAGGAAAGCACCGAAACCCCTAAATTCCTGACTGATAAACCCTCAACACCAAACCTGCACAACTCTGATTCCTGAACTCACGGAGCCCTGATCCCGGTGAGTTGTTGGTGGATCTCTGTGGGGCCGTACACGTAGTCAGCGGTGGTGGAGCCAGGCCCCAGGATGATTCTGAGCACGTGTTTGCTGTGTTTCTTGGTGTGGTTTCGGTTTTAAGCTTTAGGTGTCTAGGGTTCAAGGTGTCGGCTGGAAGTTGCTGTAAGAAGTTGGAGGTTGTTGAGCTTGTGGTGGGCAGTCCGGGTTTCGAGTTTAGGACTTTAGGCCTTTCTTTAGGCTTTCGAGGGATGATCGACTCTGCAGCAGATCAAGGCTTCTTGTCATCGAAATTGCAAGCAGCGAAGCCAAGCCACAGAGTTTCTCTAGGCTCCCCGCGAGCCATCCTCCTCGACTCCCACACCGTCGACGAGAAAGCTGTACCTTATACGATTGTTAGACTAATTTAACTCAAATATTCATGTAGTTAGTATTGTTAATGTATGTAATTATGAATATTTGCGAATTTGTATCATATGACAGAGCCAGCATCTGGGCAACTCCTTCTGACTTGCTGGCATCTGCAGCAGACCACGAACTTGGCCAGAGCAAGGGCGTCGATAGCGCACCATCATGCACCCTGAAATCACATGAGCGGTCCAAACTAAACACGACTGCAGCACTGATGGCGGTGGTCGAGGCTCGCTGGACATCATGCGCACCCCTGCTACGGATCACGATGCGCTGGTGCGCTACGATCCAGATGTAAAGGGGAGGCAGCTGGCAGAAGAACGAGCTGTCGCAAGACAGTCGCAGATCTGCTGCTCCAACATCAGGTTCAAGTGAGGGTTTAGGACCTGGGTTGTGATGTGTTACACAGGTGATGTCATATTGAGTGTGTTTATGTATCGCTTCGCCCTCCGGTCAATCCGCACGGCCTAGGGCTTGGGGTTGAAGGTCAATGCTTTGGATTCGGGATCGTAGGTTCATATTCTGGGGTGTAAACTTGAAAGGTACATCCTAAGACCTCCTCAACTCCAAACCAAAACCGGCAGCCTAACCAAACTGCTGCAGTCAAAGAGCTCGGCATATTCTCGAACTTCCAGAGGCATGCCGATGCGCACCGCATCGCCCACCACACCCGAGGCCTCGAGTTCTGCCATGCTATCGGGTCCATGGTTCACGGCCTAGGCTTCGGGTTTCGGGGCTTACAGCGTTTTGGGTTTGGGGCGGGGCTTAGGTCCAGTAGCTTTTGATTCAAGGCATAGGGGCCCAGGGATAAGATTTCAAGACTAAGGATTGGATAAGGGCTGAGGCGATGGATGTTTGCATTGTAGCGGCGCAATGCAGACCGCTCGATTCCCCGGATTTCAGAATCCTTGTTGAAGCGAGCCATACCGACATGTCGGCCAAAACTTCTAGCTCTTCGGGCCGTCATGGAATCCCGTCTAAAACATAAATCTGAACGAACCCTGAAACTCCAAAGCTCTGTACTGCTTGAGTTTAGGGAGTAGGGTTTAGACGTCTCGGTAAATCTGAACGACAGGGCTCGGTACTGCTTGGGGTCTCTTAATGGGTGGAAAGAAGCCAGGCTTAGGATCCAGTTTACGAGCGATGTAGTAAGGCAAGTCCTAAACCGGCACCCTAAACCTTAAACCCGAAACCCTGAACCCTAAACCGGAATCCCGTCTCACGACCAACAACCAACGAGGCTTCCAAGAGGCATCCGGCACCGGTCTCGCAAAAGCGCCCCATCTCTGGTAGACCTGCCCGAGTGTTGCCAAGTACCCTCTGTCTGGCCCAAGAACCCCCTATTCAGGACCCTGAGCCTCAAGCCTTAAACCCCAAACCCTAAGGCCCAAAGCGCTCTATTACAAGCTCCTTGGCTGTGGGTGTAGGTTGTGGAGGGGGGGNTTGCCTTATTAAACTCACACCCTAAGCGTGCCTGTCAAGGATTTGGGCTGGGTACTTGGAGGAGAGGGCTAATGCTCCCTGCAGGGTTTACAAGCTAAGGTTTCAAGGGGTATCCAGTGCGTTGAGAACGTATTTTCCGGACGCCTGGGTCTGTCTTAATCTGGAAGCCTTTTGCCTCAAGATTTCTACAGCTTCCTGCACATGAACCCAACAAGATCTTTAACAACCACGAAACCGTTTATGACCAACTCTGAAGCCTAAGCAACGAAATACTAGAACACCCCGAACCCGTAAGGGTACCGGTAAAGAGTCCTTGCAATGAAGAAAACCCTTAAAACGAAACTGAAATGCCAAAGCCCGAGCGACTTATGAGCCCTTGCAAGTTTCGAAGAAGTCCTTGAAGTAACCTTAAACCCTTAACAGAAGCCTTACCGGCCTCTTGATGTAACCCGGCCCCCACACCGTAAACCCTGGCCCTACGCGCCGAAGTGCTCTTGTCGCACCTGACCGGTCTTCGTGTTCCGCGTCTCCATCTGCGAGACCTGCTTTTGAATGCGCGGATGTAAGGTTGAGGGTAAACTTCAAACTAGGGCTTAGGGTCTAAGGTTTAGGGTTTACGCCCTGCAGGGTTTACAAGATTCATCGGATTTGGAGGTTGGTGCTTGATTTGTTGGGTGTGCGTATCTATGTGTGTATATATATGTGTAAATGTAAACGTACATGTATATGTATATGTACATGTCTCTGCATATGTCTATGTGTATGTAGCTATGTGTGTGTGTATGCTTATGTGCATGTGTACGTGTATGCATACGCGTATGCATATATGCATCTGTATCTCTATCTGGATGTTCATGCATATGAAGGAACAAACAAAAGGAGCTAAGTAACAGCTAAACATATAAGTCAATAACTACACAGCCAAAGTAGATACTGAGTTAATTCACATGCATACCTACCTACCTACCTACCTACCTAAGTACCTGCCTACCTACTGTATGTAAGAGTGTGTATATATATATGTATATGTACTCAGAGAAAGAAAGAGAGAGAGAGACAGAGAGACAGAGAGACAGAGAGAGAGAGAGAGGGAGAGGCAGAAAGAGAGATATAGAAAGATAGAGAGATAGAGAGAGCGACAAAACAGCGGAAACAAAAATGCAGGGTTTATGAGTTTATGGTGTTTAGGACGTTTGGATTTCTTGTGACGTGCCGGGTATCGCGAGGTTTGGGGGGATACTATATATACTGATATGAATGTACTGACCTTGATAAGTCAGGCCTCGTCCATACTGTTAGGGTATCCAAGCGTGTGGGAGCCTCAACACCCGTGAATGACCATTGACACACAAACTTCAAAACGCACCAAAACACCGCACTTTAACCCTGACATGAAAAGCATCAGCAGCAAAAACGCGACACCCCCACTCAAAACGCTCAGCCCACAAGCCCAAAAAACCCTTCCTAAAACCCTGCACAAAACTCACCCCAACAAAAACTCAAAAACATCATAACGCCCGTACAAAAACCACCAAACCCTAAACCGTAAAAGGAAAGCTCCATGCCCACCTGCTTGGTGCGAAAGCATTCCAAGAGCGGGCCCCAGTGCTTTCCCACAGCCTTCCATGAAAGTCTGGAGTTAGGGTTCTAGGGCGTAGGCTGCATATAGGGCTCGAAGGTGCAGGTAGGGCTCAGGTTGAAGATAGGCGATAGGCTTTAAGGCTTGAGGTTCAGCTTTAAAGTAATGGAGCCGTAAGCCTACAGACAAGAAGATTGGGATCTGGTAATCGAGTGAGCAGTCGGCTTGGCCCAAAGTGGCCCTGCCAAGCAGATGTTGACATAAAGCCCTGAACATTCGAGCCGAAACCCTAAAATACAGACCCTGGGGCCTGAACCCTACACCCCTTCACCCGTATAAACCCTGAACCCTTCAACCCTAAACCCGTAGAAACCCCCGAAAACCCCTAAACTTCCCTAAACCCTGGACCCAGCCCGAAGATGCTCCAGGCTGGAAGCCTTCAGCTCGGTAGCCAAATCTGCGTCCTCGGTACCGGCTCTACCTGCCAAGGGTGTTTTTGCGTTTTCGGGGGGGGAGGGGGGGGGGGTTTGGGGTTTAGGGTTTAGGGTTTAGGATGTCATAGGGTTTAGTTTAGGCTTAGGCTTTGTAGGGTTCAGGGCTAACTAAACCTGCCAAGGGTGTTTGGTTTTGGGGGCTTTTGCTGCTCATGGGGTTTAGTCTTTCCCTAAGGGCCCAAAGGACCCAATAATTAGGTACTTGGGTTTAGGATGGGAGTCATGTAGCTCAATATTTAAGAGAGTATATGATTATTAGTAGGTACTTAGACCCTGAGGGTTTTAGTCTAAGCTTAGGGTTTATAGGGTTCCGGGCTACGTAACGCTCACAGGGTTTAGTTAGGCATTAGGGTTAAAAATCTAGGGTTCAGGGTTAAATAAAGATACAACATTTTTGAAGGGCATGTAGGGGTTTAGGTTTTCTTGTTTCGGAGTTTTTGCGACAAGTATGAATTAGGGTTGCCATAATCACGGGTCCCGTTTACGCGGATCCTCACATTTTGGACTTCGGTGTGGAAGAACATGACTTTGTGCCTACACAGAAAGAAGCCCCTAAACACTAAACTTAGTTGCTGAGTTCATAAGCCCCAAAAAGTGCACACTTTCAGCTTTATAGTGGGTGATGTTATCCCCAAAAAGTGTAAAGTGTATCCACACAGCTACTAAGTAAATGTCTCAGCAATTTTTCGAATACTCCTTGGTTCGCTCCTCGACTTCTCAACCGTCTAGACTGCAGCTCTCCTTCTTCTGAAACTGGCTCTTGTTAAGGAGCTTGAGCTTAAGAATCATAAGGAACGCATTTACTATAGCCCAGTATTTGCTATAGATCCCTAATATGGTAGCTTTGAACTATTTACTATTGCCCAGTATTTGCTATAGATCCCTAAGACGGCAACTTTGGTTAAAACACATTCCTCAACAAGAGCCCAACATCTGCTAGAGAAGGGCACCAGGGCTTGGGTGGAGGGTCTGTTAACCTGAAAGCTGAAATTCCACAAAGGGTAGTTCTCTAAGTTTGGGTTAGGGTTTAGGGTTTAGGGTTTAGGGTCTAGGTTTGGTGGGTCCTTTTCTGGTCCCCCGAAATAGAAAGGAGCCTGAAAGGGAACCAAACTTAGAGAACTACCCCTATCCCTACCCCAGTATTCTGAGTGGCCCCTTTATAATAAGGGTACCCTTTTTCCTACTATTCGGCCTTAATAAGGGGATCCGAAATTAAAAAGCGCAAAAGGGTACTACTCAGGAACCTAGTACCTTCTCTGAATCTACAACCCTGACTCGCACATGCTTCGGTAGCCTTCCAGGATATGCTCCAGGCAGATGGGGCGGATCGGTAAACTGCTCCAGTGACCGTCTTCCACTCTGTTCTTGAGGTTCCTGGGCTTCGACTGCGTGTGAACTTGACAAGAGAGCAAAAGCACCAAACTCCAAAGTCTCGAGCCTTTAATGGCTTTACAATGTTGAAGTTCTTCGGCGCAGGATTGCGAGCATAAGCATACGCACCGCTAGGAGCGCAGAGGTTGATATCTTTGGCAAGCTACCACGAACACACACACACACACACAAACACAAACACACACACACACAGACATACATGCAAGCACAGGCGCCCACACAGCACTGTGTTGTTGCGAGGACCTGTTTACCAAGAGTCGCAACTATTCACGGCCCCTAGACCCGAGACGCTCTTGTCTGCGTGACTCTGTGGAGTTCGGGGTTAAGTTACCATACGATTCACACATACGCCACACCCTAAGCCCTAAGCTAGTGGTTCTAAACCCTAAACCCCTAAACCCTAAACCCCTAAACCCCTAAACCCTATAAACCCTAAACCCTAAACCGGGTGCATTTTCTTCAGATTGCCTCAGGCCATCTTCGCCGGGTAGCAGGTCTCCCGCCAGAATCACGGTCTTCCCCCTCTGACGCTGAAGCTCCATGGCTCGGCGGAGCGCCTGGACAGGGCCGCAGCGTTTCTTAAAGGGTCCTTTAAAAGGCCCCTTTAAGGGTCCCTTTCAAAGGGGTCTATAAGGACTACTATAAGGGGTTATTATGGGGGCTTAGTGTAGGGGCCTAAATAATTATTAATACTCTTTTTGGGGCTCCTTATCATAATTATGATAGAATATAACCCAAAGAACCCAAAACCCTAGTCTAATTATTAAGGCCCGTATATTATATAGACATGTTGTCTAGGTCCAGGCTATTCTTCTACTGTATGGGGATGCCGGTCCAATTTCATGATACTGGTTTTAGTGATTCTGTAGCATTCGATGAGCAATGGAGACCCCTGATGGAGAAGCCACCTCCTGTCAGGGCATCAATCTTGGGTCCCTACAATAATCCCTACTGCGGTAAGGTGGTTTGGTAAATAATCGGGAGTCGCCCCAAGCTCTCAGCTACATCCAGACATTGCAACCAAAACAGCAAGGCTGGCCATGCTTGGCATCCTTCTCGCTCTCTCAGCAGATCATTCCGCTTGACTCGGCATTGAAAACAAGGGTTCCTTCTCGCTCCAAATTGTGCAACATAGGTTCTACGAAACCCTGAAATCCCACATTAGGTTTAAGCCCGAAAGGAAAACTTCGTTGCTGCGTTGCGTACAGTTTGAGTCCTAGGGGCATACAACCCCTAAACCTTCCGAAGCCAGCTCACAATAAAACACCGCCCCTGAGGTGGCTTCTTCTCTAGGTGGGGCTTTTAAAGCTATTGAAAAATATTAGTAAATAAGATCCTCTTAAGCCCAATAAGGGAAAATATAAAATGTCCCAAAGCCCTACGTAGTTCTGACATGCTCTTGTGTGTGGTGTTTGTTTTTGTTGTGGGCGGGGGAGCTTCGAGGTTGAAAGGGAGGCAATTAAATTAACGATCGAGTTTGGGATAAGAGCTTGGTAGGCTCCAAGGCCACCGGTCTCCATGATTTTCGTCGGGAGCCGGTGGACGGCCGTGGCGGTTTCGACATTTGTAGATTTGCCTTTCGCCCTGTCGAAGGAAGTTGGCGTGCGAGGCCAACTCTTTGTATGAGCTAGCGGAGATCTGTGGCGGTCCAACAGCAGCAAGCTTTGCAAGCCTTCTTCCACTGAGTTTTCTGCCTTGACGGATTCGGTCTTCCAGCAGAAGCGGATCGGAGCAGTGTGTAGAGCGCTCCGAAGGTCCAGAGTGGATGTCGAACATGGCGTGCGCCTCAAGCACAGCCTCCAACAAATTGAAAGGGCGCTGGCACATCCTCCGGCTGCGGTGCCCAGCATCCGTACGCGGTGACTGCAGTACTTGCACTTCGCTGCAGCAGGCCGGCAGACGGCAGGGTTTTGGGGGCTGCAAATCGTGGGATTTACGCCTTGGAGGTTTCAGGGTTCGAAGGTTGAGAAGTGAAACCCGAACCCTCGCAAGGGGATCCAACGTAAAATGCGCCCCAGTGCCGAACCCGCAGCCCGAAGCCCTAGACCCTTGAACGCTAACATGCTGGTGAACCCTGACCAATCCTAGGGTTTATAATGTAGGAAGCTGATTAAGAAACCTTGGGCCTTTATCAGGGTTCTTTATATGAATCCTACTATTTTGGGGTTATCGGCCCAGGGTTTCTTAATCGGGTTCCTACACTAGGGTTTAGGGACGTCTATGAAACCCCTTGAGAAACCCTGCGTTTGAGGTGTCAAACTCCAATAGCCAACGGCGATCCCAAGTTGGCCTCGAGCCAGCGCATCTTGTAGGGAAGACGCGGACCTGCCCGGCTTCAACACACCCTACAAGTCATGGGTTTAGGGCAATCTTTCAGGCAGCCCTGGAAGTCTGAGAGCCTACAAACTCTGGCATAGCAATATTTGTCGGAAAGTGGGCGAGCATATGTAAATCATAGTATCCCGGACTGGTGTCATCCTCTGAGGTTGCAATGTTGGTTGATTTAATCATCTTGTCTTCCTACTCCTCCTCCGACAGCGACTGCTACCCCATTGCCGCTGAGATCCGTTCTGTCTCAGCAATGTTCCGGATTCATTTATTTTCCGCCCTTAGACACTGATTGTAGGAGTCGAGGCTCTACCCCAGATCGAATATCCTAATGTAGGGGCCTAGATGACTGGAATAGGGTCATGGGGTATATTATGCTATAATTATAATAAGGAACCAAAATAGTGTTAGTAATTATTGCGGACCCTATAGTGCACCTCCCGAGCTGCAGAGCACAAAGCCAAAACAGTGAGATCATCCGCCTCATTTCGATTGACCACCTTTGAAAATTCAGATTTGGCCTTTTTGGGCCTCACTGGACCTTTGATATATCTCAAAACCTAAACCCTAAACGTAAACACCCGAGAGCTTGGTGGCCTCCTGCGGAATTAGGCACATAGACGTTGAAGACCTTGGCTTTGAGATATCACTTGGGATCGGGCTTCATGCCCCAAGGATCCTATGTAGCAGCCCCGTTTTGCATTATGTCTTGAAAAGTACTTACGACGTTTTAATGAAACGAGACCCAAACCGGGAGCCTGTACACAGGGATATCATGAGAAGAAGAGCCTTCGAAGCAATCTGCACCGTTCTGGTTGGTGTTTCACGGTCCCTGTACCACTCCGCCCTAGTCGCGCTTATAATGGCTACTCGAATTTCCTCTGTCCTTTCTTGTTCGACTTTTCTCAGGATAACTAAAGGTTTTACAAAATCGGGCCATAATAACACCCGTGGGAAAATGCTCGCCATGTAGCCGCTTAAAAGCTGCGCTCTTACACGCGAAACGAGACACCAGAACCGCTGAAGCGCTAAACCCAAAGCCTTAAGCCCTTGCAGCCCTAAGCCTTAAAGCCATAAACCACACACACCCCAACGCTTCCGTCTGAGATGCACGATCCAGGATTAAGCGCACTGATTATGATTTTGGGAGATCGAGTTTTGGGATTAGGATGTGGAGGTTTGGTGTTTGGGATTTAAAAGGTTGATGCAGGCACTCTACGGTATGGAAGTGTGGCGGCTTGCTCGGAGCCCTGAGAAACGGGTCCTTCGTCGATGACGAAAGAATTCTTCTAGCCAACAAAGTTCCCAGGCTTATGTACCCTTGGTGGCTGAATGCAGGGGTTCTAGAAAGCAATTTATGATTTTGCCGGGGTTGATAACTATGACTAAGCAGAAACTAAGTAGAACAGCGAAACCCAAACATGCAAATACCAAACCTACGACATCATAGTCATAGTCCTGATCAAAGATTCCGGGCCGTGAACTCTTCGAGCACACCGGTCGAGTTTAACATTCAGACATCATCTGCAAAGACGCTTGGCCGAGGTGCGCACCACAGAATGAACAGCAAATGTGAAGACACACGAGCATTGCAAGGTACAAAAAGACTGGTTGTCGTTAAGCCGAGAGCCTCCTCGCCCGAATGCTTTTTTCGACTTACTGCAGCACGACCGGGACCATGACTGCGCAGTTGAATTGGATGCGATAACATAGAGACATATACAGACTACACAATACGTCAAACAGCGATCCCGATGCCGCAGCATCTTTGACATCATGGGTTCGACGGTGTCATGCGGATAAGATAAACACCGACATGTGCAAAAATTAACACCGCATCTTGGGCGTTACAAAGCCGAAAAAGCAAATGAAGCATGTGCCGGCATGGACGTAATCGCCGTGGTTCAGCTACCCCCACCTTTTTACAGAGTTCTGACATGAACAGCCAACTTGCCAAACCTGACACACTGGAAAACCGAAGCCTGACAAGCCCCGCGCCATGTTTCCGAAACCTGTCTCAGCCACACCTATGAAACTCTTTCCATAGCAGGTTGCAACCTCCTTGCGCTCGTCCAAGTCCCTCCAAGTCTCTGGATAAAAATCTGCAGGATGGGCTTGCCCTGAAGTTAGTTGGGCTCCTAAGAGGGTTCCCAGTCCTCAGCTCTGTGCGATCGCACCTACCGAAAGTTCAGGCCCCACAAGGCTGGACACATCAGTCGGGTTTCTTCAGTCGGGCTTTGTGAATTGGACCTTACAATGTGCACGCTGTTTGTGACGGGCACATTGGGCAGACTCTGAGCCAGTACATCGAAAACCCTATAAACCCTTAGCCTAAACCCTCAACCCGGAAACCCAAGCCCCAAACGCGATGTAAGCCGTAAACATGGTGGGGCTTATTCGTCAAGTGTCGATTGTATAGCTTCTGATGTGCCTCCTGAGCCTGAACCTCGGCCAAGCAACCTGATCCCCTCAGTTGCTGCTACCCACAGGCAACATAGAGGTCATAAATAGCAAAAGTCTCCCATTAAATAACCTCTATATTACATAATTGTCGTATGATGTAACCCCAAACCCTATTCTGATTAGCTATGGAGGCTCCTGGATTTGGAAGTTCTGTGCTTTTCTTTATGTAGACGGTTCAAGGTCAAGGGTTTCGGGCCCGATTCATGGCCCCCCTACCCAAAACTCAAGCAGAATCCTGCGACCTGACAATACTGCCTCACTTCCAGAAGCACAAGCTTTCTTCGATCTGTGTGCATCATCCCGACCCAAAAACCCACACCTTAAATCCTAAACCTTCCCTAGCTATACAGAATTGAACATGGGTCCTCGACTGTCGTTCTGGTTTCGTGGTTCCCAGTTCCTGGATGCTGAATCCTAGTTCCTGAATCTCGAATCCCAGTTCCAAAGTCCCAAGTTCACCAATCGCCAATCCTATCCATTGTCCTGCATCCTCATTCTTGAATCGAAAATCCAAGTTCCTACATCCTATTCTAGGAGCACCTGGAACTACCGGAAACCTATTGGAAGGGGACATGTGGGACTAGCTATCCCCGCTCATGGCTGGGACTTTTGCACTGGAGACCCTAACCCTCGACCCTGGTTGCTGGCAACACATTCCACGCATGAAAACGCGACGTATCAGCCTCTGCCGGACAGGAAACGATATTCAGACCCTACTTCAACCAACAAGACTCAAAAGATTTGGATCGCTAAGCTCTCACACGGGGGTGATTGAAAATTCTGCAACCATGTAAGGATTCCATTAGCCTGCTGCCGGGGGGCGACAAACGTGCCATGGTCGGTGAGCAGGCACCGACCTATGGAAGGTAGAGGATAAGGGCCTTGAAAATTGGAACGGTTTCTGAAAGTCACCCAAACTATTTTTTCAAGAAGCAGACAGCCCCAAAGGCTTGAACTCTGATTATTACATACGCTAGGCCCCTATGCTATGGTGTCATGGTGGCTGTGCCTTCACGGACTAACTATCCGAAAACCATTTAGACTATCCTGTTTTTTACGCCACATCCCAAGAGCTGCGATGACGATGTGTACTTCAGGTCATTCGTTGCGAGTCCTCGGCCCATGGCACTGAGCCCTCGAAGCCCGCGGCACTGTAGGCTTCTAAAGACCCCTCGACGAAAACTTGAATCCCCAGTAGCCCCGTATCCCTCTAAATCCCAACCCTAAGCCCCAGAAGCACTAACCACTAGCCCCAGCACATCACCTCAAATGCCAAGACCACTGAAAGTTATTGTATTCCGGGAGCTTTTCCGCGGCTTCCTACCCTTCTGTACCGCTCAGGGTTTACGATAAGCCTGGCTTGGTTCAGGATTGTACCCCGTTCCTCCATTCCCTACTAGCCAAAGGTAAGCTAAAGCAAGTAGTTTGGGGCCTAAGGGATGGAGAACTGAGGGTTGACCATTTGGAGGTTCCAGGACCTTCCGGCCTGATTGAGGTGTAGCTGAACGCAGCGAATATCGGGGCCCCTTAGTCATTAGTTAGAATAGGGTAGTGGGGTAAACGATACTGGAGTCATATTAGGGAATGTTACGGGATAGCTTTAAACATTGCTGAGGCTGCTATGTTATATCCCGGTGCTATTGCAAGAGAAATGCATATATGAATACGTTCGCACAAGAGCCGTAAATTAAGTCTCCAGGGTTTCGCAACCCCTCTGCACTAAAGCCGAAGGCCTTTACGAAACCTGGATTGTAACTCTTTTCTACTCCTCCCTAAACTGTGGTACAATTCTCGGATAAGTTTGCTGGTTATTGCGGGACCGTAACCTTGAAATCAGTTTTCCGAAAGGTTGCAGGTATCTGTGATGCCGTCGAGTTTACGGTTTGGGGAAGATCAGGTGCATACGACCCAGTGTCGCCCCTCTCCCCAAAAAACAGCTTAAGTTTGACCTCGTTAAGATAAACCTCAGTATACAAGCGAGGGGACAGTACGAAGAAGTAGGGCATGGACAGTTTAAGGCTTAGGTTTGGGGCTGGTCTGACTCCAGACCACACCTTCCGCATCAAGGTCTTCGCACTGGAGAGGAGCACAATCTGCCTGCGGGTCAACCCTAAACCTTACCTATATATAGTCTCCATTGTAGTTCCTTTTTTGGTTAACCAGTTTCATGGTTAGGATCCTATAATATAGTTTTTGGTTAACCAGAAAAAGGAACTACAATGGAGACTCTAGGTAGAGGTGAGGCAGGGTTTCTGGCCTGAGTTGACGATATCGGGATCTTTTGGTTCAAGCTTTCGGCTAGAGGCTGCAGATTTTGAGCGTAGAAACACATATTTCGTGACCAGGAAACTGTTATCAGGTTTTCTGGTGGAGGCTTCTGAACCCTTATAAGACCTTGTAGAATCTCATAGAGTCCCATGAAGCAAGACTAAGACCCAACATGAGTCAGCCTGGAGGTGCAGGAACTACGGCTAGCGGTCTTTTGGGTTTAGCACCTCCGCCCTCTCAATCTCCGCTCCCCCGTTCCCGTGCAGTGCCTTAAAAGGGATCGTTCAATTCTTAGAACGAGCCTAGAAACCAAACAGGAAGTAATCTCTGCACATGTCTGCAGGGAGGGCGGGAGCTAGCCCTGTTCTGATCTATAAAGACAACACCAGATCAGAAACTCTAAAGCAGTGCGCCCATGAATGGCCACAGAACCACCCCCCGACCCAAGAGAAATAAGAGACCACTGAATTTCGAAAACCGAGGCCTCAAAAACACTTACAAACGGCGCCGACACCTCTCTACAGCAACATGGCCCCAGGACCCATCATAACAACATGATGTTCACTAACCCCTTCCGAAGGAACAAGCTCTCACTAGTTATTTTTGCTAGCCCCTTACGGCTAAACCCTGTTCCCTAGCCCTAAACCCTAAACCCTAAACCCTGAACCCCAAAACCCTAACCCTGCCAGTGCTGAGCCCTAAACCCTGGTAAGGCGAGCCCGGTAGGCTGGTCCTGAAAAACGGTTGCCCGTCGTGCAAAGGTGCAAACGCCGTTCAATCCCTGCCGCTGCGCCCCTGCGCCGTTGTTACCTCAGAGTTCGGAGCTTGGGGGCTTCATAGCAGCTGAGGATTGTGATTCAGATTCTTGTGTTTTTAGGGTCGCGGTCTTAGGATCATTGTTGGCTGAAACATGTTTGGAGGCTGGGTTATCCTAAGCATACACTCAGAATCACTAAGAACTACAGGAACCCCGTGGCTTCAGAATCCTGAAATTTTCAGATCCACATTACGAAGAGCCTTAAATCCTGAAATATTCGTCCATCCAAAGATGGCTCAGGAGATTCTCTGAAGAGGCCCGTTTTCGTGCAATAAAGAGTTGAAATACAAAAGCCTAGCAAAGGTCCTCTTGGACAGAATGCGAACCTCCAAAAGCAACATCTGCAAGGATCTATTAAACCCCGAATTTGCCAGGAGATACCCTAATCCCTGTTCTAAACTCTTCGGCCCCCACATCCAACTTCTCAAGATTCACGGCAGATCCCTGGGTCGCATGGTCCCGGACCCTAAACCCTAAACCCATGCACTTTCTGCCCAGATGTAGGACCGGCGATGCACGGCATTCCCGTCAAATTCATTGGGGTACGGAGTCGGAAGCTGTTGAAAACATCGGAAGCTGATCCTGAAAACGAGAAAAATCCCCGATAATCAGCAGACACTCTCATTTGCAGGCGTAGGGTTTGGGAATTTAAGGTTTCGGAATAGCTGCGCGACAAGGTGCAGGCCCAGTAGCTCTCGAATCCTTCCACTTCCTCTGCAAGTGGCAGAAGAACAGCCAGCTGTACCCTAAACCCTAAACCCTGAACCCTAAACCCTAAACCCTGAACCCTAAACCCTAAACCCTAGACCTTGTAGAAAACCCAAACCCTGAAATCTGACAAGCTTGGAGCGGTTGCCCGACTGTATCGTTACCACAGCCCGGCGAAGAAAGGGCTCTCTGAATTGGGGTCCTGTGTCCTTGTTACAGGCGCGATGCACTGTTGGTTCCTATTAAAAACAGAAGAACAACAGGCATCCGGTACCCTTTCGAGTGATGCAGAACTGCGACATCCAAGGGCCGAGCTGTTCACAAGCTAACTCTTATTTCCACGACCACTGGAAAGGTGTGAAAGATGCACCGGTGCTTTCTTTGGCTTGGTCCCACATTCCCCGAACCCAATACCCTCTAAACCGCCTTCAACCAAGCTCTTCAATGAGAACGACATGTTTCTGCGACTACAGGCTGGACGGGTTTCGAATCCTCAGGCTTAATGCTCTTATGGCCCATCGTCCACGGTTAGGGTCTTCACTTTCAGGCTTCGGGGTGGTCAGTGGCCAGCAGAAGTCGCTTGGAGCCACTTCATCGTAAGCTTTTTTTCCTTGGCGAACACCCGAACCAGAACCTGCACTTGTCGAGGGGTTTGCTGTCTCGGCTAAACCAGAACACCAATCCTCCCCCTCCAACAGTAATTAGCACACGCACATTCACACGCGCACGCACACACACACACTCTCTTACAACATGAAGTCAGGACATGGTTCGAATTGCCGCCCCTCTGCGGCGATCGTGTGAGTGGGCAGCTTCACCTTGCTCGGGGATGCGGGGTGACTCCGTCTGAAGTCTGCATTCCAAGCCCTGCAAACCTATCAAGCTCCAAAGGCCACGTCAATTCAAACTTCGAGGAAAGCCCATCGCCAAAACAACTGCATGAAGTCTTCAATCAAATCGTACAGTTTGGCAGATCCGGGTTTAGGGTTTAGGGTTTCATCAAAGGTGCGGGGTTTAGGGTCAGGGTGTATGGAGCCTAAGCTCCTGAGTTGAGGCTTTACTTAAGGCTAAGGGTCAAGGGACGAACCATCGAGCAGCTCCACATTTCGGGGAGTAGGGCTTTTGGAGTTCTTCTAGGCTTTCGAAAGGGTTTGGGGGGACCCCAACTTTTTTTCTCAAGACCACGAGCCCGTCACGCCTCCTGCAAACAGAGAATGTCGACGCAGTGACGCTTGAAGAAATCCTTTCTTCTTCAGCTTTGGCTCCCCATAGATGGATCTATAATTGGAGATCTACAGTAAAAAAAATTCCCATAGATGGATCTATAATTGGAGATCTACAAGGTCTAGACCGGCTGATTGAAGTGTCTGTGTTCTCGGCTGCGGTGACAAGTGGTCGGATGAGGGAGTTGAAACCTCAACGGTTCACTCAGGGCTTTGGGGGATGCTATAGTACAACTCTATTGCAGAACCCTCAAAACTTGTTGTGGCAATGATTCGGACGTCTGGATTATCTCAGCTAGCTTTCGGACATGAAGCTTGGGGTTCTTACCTTCGAGAAAGGAGTTTGTGCTTTCTCCTTGGGCTTTCGAATGTTGCCCAGTGCGCAGAGACTAAAAGATCCTGGAATCAAGGAATCCGCCATGCAAAAATTCCAAAGACCCCACAAGAGCGAGGATATGTTGTGTTACTTAGCGGTTCTGGAAATTTCTGGGTGATCCAGGGATGCACTGACCCTCAGCCCCAACAGAGGGCGTGAACCCCATCCACTATCTCCTTCAACAACTTGGCCCAGAAGGGTGCAGGATTCTGATGTACTCACTAGGTACACATGCATAGAGACTCGATCCACCCTGATGCCGGAGATCATCAACACAATCCTCAACCTGTGCACCGGAAGTCCTTTCGAAACCAAGCCGTCAATCCTGCTCGACCTTGATTCCGAATGCTAGGGAACTTACTTAGAACTTGGCAGGAAGACAACTCTAACATATAAACCCCAAGTCCTATGTACACCAAAACAAGCTTAGACCCTATCCATCCTGGCAGACTCTATCACACAGGTCCTTGAAACCGTATTTCTTGAGTCGTTCTGCTGTGTTCCTTGCATCTTCCGAGTCTGGGCTTTTTCGAAGGAATCGCGGCTTGAAGGGTGCGGAGTCTTCAGGATTTACGAATTCGGTTTTCTGACTTAGTTCTGGATTCAATGTCTGCGTTGGAGGATTCGGTCTGGAATTTAGGGTCGGGGACAGGGATTTATGCCTTACATGATGAATACTGATGTTCATCATGAGAGGGTTGCTGCATGTACACAACCTTGAGTTAACCCCTACACTGTAGCCGCTGTAGCAGGTGCTTATCTCCGTGTCTCCATCCGTGCTGGCATGCAGGCATACATACATAATCATACGATCCTGAAGTCTACAACGAACTTGAGTTCTGATTGTGCTGGGCCCGGCATTTACGCCATGTCTCAGTCCAGAAATCCCACAACGGCAGCCCTGCGGCCCTGTGAGTCGAACGCCCGACTTCCTGACCCCTCAAGCTCTAGAAAGTAGATCTCCTAATTTGGGGCCCTATGCTACTAAGGGTGCTTTATAGGAACCCCCATTAAGGGATCTACTTTTTGGATCGTCCCAAGCTACGACAGGAAGTGTTCCGAACTGTGAAGGAATGGGTTCTGGCGCGCCAGAACCAGGAACTCCAAGTCACATGGTTATCGTCTCAGCAGAAAACTCCTTACTAGTGTGGTCTGGGAAGATAGACTTAGCTACTAGACGCCGCTGTAATCCCATAGCATGTGGTATACATCTGCTAACGTCTCGGCCACACTTGCTTTCGGAAGCTCATGATAAATACTTCAACGATTCGGGATACAGACCCTAAGCCCCCAAAACTTCAGAGACCCTAAACCCTCAAAACATCTCAAACCTAGACGTAGTGGATAGGTACCTCAAGCTCAAGCTCTAGAAGCGCGGTGTGTAGCATCTTCGGGTTTCGGCGCAGCACTCCGCTGAATGAGGAATTCGGGTTTAGGTAACGCTTGTGGTCTGCTGGGTCTCCTCATAGTAGCTCAGCATTATCATACAACGGGCGGCTATCATATAAGATACAGGCATCACAACCTACTACAGAGGCACTTGGGCTTCTTGGGCTTCCTGCACAGCTGGTATTCCCACATGCAATTACTAAGTTAGTATACGACTACTTACATACATGGGCCTAGCTCGCACACCTTCCACAGCCGAGGCTCTTCAACCCGGCGACGTTCCAGCTGATAAGGTGCAAATCTGCACGCCGCGCCATGGCACACAGGCTTTCGGCGAAAGGGTTTAGGGTCTTGGGACTTAGGTTGGAGTTCGGGGGCTGTGGAAAATCGACGCTCTTGCCTTTGCGATCCTACAAGTTAGACTCGAAGCCTGCACTCAGGCCTCTCAATGGATGTCAGGTTTAGGGGTGGGCACTGGTATCGACTTCGCTAGGTGCTGACAGTGGAAAGGGTGATTGCTTTAGGGCTTCAGCTTGAGGCCTAAGGGCTTTAGNGGGGGTCTTCAGCGCCAGTATCTGTTGTCTCCAAATTTCGATCACTGCCTGTTTAGGGCTTTCATGGTCGGCATTCAATCATTCGACTCAGGGGGTGTAGGGTTTCAAGAGAGCTAGTTTTCAGACAGCAAGCATTACGTAGGGATCCTTAAGTCACTATCGAAGAGGTTTGAACCGTTACGGATTATGGGAGTCTCGACGATCAGTGATTCAGTGTTGCTTCGTAATGCAGGTCACTGCTGGTGTCAATGTTACAGAAGTCCAATGCAGAACAACCCTCATGCCATATAGAGGCCAGAATGATGAGGCCAAAGATTTGGGCATGTTGTAGCATAGCTCTATGGGGAAACTTCCGGAATAACATTACTCTATTCGCACCCCTATGGTTCTGTTTCGTCTTTTGAGCTCGGCATCCAGAGGCCAGTGCTGCCGTTGACGAAGTGAGAGCGGCTGAGTCTAAGCAGGGTAGGCTATGCGGTAAACAATGAACCAGTGAACCATGAATAGTTCCCGAACCTCTACTCCGAAATCCTACGCTGAACCCCTAAACACCCGGAATCCATCACCCCACAAACCCGAGACCCGTAATCCTGTACCCTCATGATACATGTATGTGTAATATCCAAAAAACGACCTGAAAAGATCTGCACAGGGATGGCCTTGTCAAGAGTTTCGGGAGTTCAAAGGCTATCGGTTTAGGGTTTATAGGGCTTAAGGTGGGGTGACCACCCTGAAACCCAAATTCTCATCTCGCAGCTTTTTGTCTTATGGCCGAGCGGCACGATCCTACAAGGCATCGCATAAGCAACGCATGCATGCCTCAGAGGGTGGTGAAACGCGAAAGAGAGTTTGGGCCATTGGGGCTTGGGTTAGGGCTTGGGAGACGGGGTGACTTTGACAAATGGACGATGTACCTACGGACTCAGTTGAATGTTGCGACAAAGGCCTCTAGGATCTTGACGAAGTGTTGCGCAGATTTGCAGGTGTCTTGGCAGCTTGATGACAGTTTGAGGCTTCTACCACAAAACCATGTCATGTCATGTAATGTCAATGATTTGGCGGGTGGCCTTGTGGTACTGCGTGGAGAAGCTTGATGAGTTCAGGTCTGTGGTGAATTTGACTCTGCAAAGCCCCGGAGTTGGCAGGGCGGGCAAAATTTTCAGAACCCTAAACCCTAGACCAGGGACTAGGCTTCAGAGTCAGGGTTGCAACGCCAGGCAGGACCAAGTTGGCCCCCACCGAGCTGTCGGCAAAGCTCCAGCACAGCCTTTGAGAGACGACGAGAGAGAGTCCAGTGTCTTCAAGCTGAACTAATCAAATTTGACATAAGGGCCATCAGGTGGCCTAATGAAGAATGCCATTTTCCGACAGCTACCCAAGCTGCAAAGCGGCCGTGCTGGAGACCACCGTCTCCATCAAGCTCTTCCTCAACTGCTTCCATTCTGAGCCAAGCACCAATGTTGCATAATACAAGGATTAATAACTAGAATAGGATGTTGGGGTATACTGTAAAATAAGTAAAATAAGGAGCCCCCAAAATAGTATAGGTCATGATTAACTAAGGCCTCTTTATTACAGGTTTGGTGTGCCGGGGGGAGGTCGAGGAGCAGCTGGTGCCTAGAGTCAGGGGGGAGGCTTCGTATTCTGATCCAGGAATCGGGAACGTAGGCATCACGCGGGATTGGAAACAAGGGTTTGGGGACTAGTGACTGCTTCGAAGAACGCTACGTATACTCTCCTTTGCAGTTCGTCGGGGTTAGCCCCTACACAGGAAACAAGGCAGCCAACGTGCCAAAAGCAACCCTAAGCATAGAATCCTTGAATTTGACAGGGGCCAACCTCTGTCTTGGCTTCGCACTGAATCAGAGGATTGTTCCGGGTTCAGGGGTCAGGTGCCGTGAACTCGCGGAAAGCAGCAGTCGGAATGAATTCGGCGAACGACGTGAAACAGCAACCTTTGCGCGGCAGACGAAAAAACAACGCGACTTGCTTTTTTCATTCACAACCCAGAAGCCGCTAAGCCGCTTTAAATACTAAGCCTTCAACACCAATGCCTTCCAACCTCGGCCACAAACATCCCTAAGCACTCTAGGCTCCTCGTCCTGACCCATCCCTCCCTGGATTCCCGGGCCCGGAATCATCAGCCAGAAACCATAGCCACGCAGCACCAGGATATACTGCCACCACCAACATCACTTTCAACAGATTATCGTCTCAGTTCGTCGTGATGATGACCAAGAAGAACTGAACCCTACTCTAGCCTCCTACGATGCCGTTCTGCTCACATTGGGCAGCATACTGTGTATGCTGCTGATGAATTCGCAGACGCTTTTCGCAGGACTGTGGCTGGAGAGACAGCTTAACCTAAACCAAAGGGCTAAGGAACACGGTTCGGACAAATTTCCTTAACCCTTGCACCCCTGACCCCTATGGTACTCAACTTAACTAGTGGTCCCTACTGCTAGTACCCTGATTAAGCAGGTACATCATGGAACACAGAGTAAAACCCCTTGTGGAATATAGACTCCTATAAAGCCCTGCGATGCTCGCTCTCCGCTTTGGGATATTGCCACCTCGCTCACAAAGACAGACTGGGGTCGCTAAAGACGGCGAGCAGTATAAGGGGCCGAACTGATTAGAACAACAGGGTCTGTGGCTAGAGTATACTCGGGCACATATAGCCATATAGTTGACTAGCAACACACTCCCAATACCACTACGTCTGCTGGCTTTTTGAGGGTTGATAAGGAGCAAAGCAGATAGCTTGCCAGGAGGTTCCCCCAGTTCGATTCGCTCTGAGCCTCCTGAATAATGACACCCCTCCTCGGCAAAAGGATTTAACCAGGATCATGTAACCGTGATACATACAGGAGGGATTCTGATTGCCACTAATCAGGAGATTCCAAAGTTATCTCGACGCCCATCGTTGCCATTTTCACCCACCCTGGGCTATCCACCACTCTTCGTCCTGCGAGACATGAGACATGGGCCCTGCCGCGGGTGTTGAACACAGCGACAGTGCCCAAATGCTGAGAACTCTTGGGCGGACAAGTCTGGCAGCATCGTCAACCCTAGGCCCTAATCGCTAAACCTACAAACCCTAGCCCTGAACCCTAAGACGCCGTTACCCAAGGCCTCATGACTCATGCTAGCTAAACGGTGTACTTATCGGGCTGCATCTGCCTGGGCATCGGGGAGGCCTGGATGCCCTGGATCTCAGTTCTAAGAAAAATGTGTAGGTAAGATCTAAACAATCACAAGTGCTGTCAATAGAGGGGCCCAAAAAGTTAGAACAGGCTTCTGGAGTATAGTGTAGTAGACTACAAGGGAGCAGCATGACTAATTCTCCCAATACCACTACTAGTATTATACGAATAATGGTAGTTGTTCGTCGTATGTTCATTCTTCTGCCCACTAGGCCGGGGGTCGAGGCACGGACACAAATCGTAGACCCAAGCACCAACCACTCAAAACCAGACCTGGGGTTTGTGGCTTAGGGCTTTGTGCCTTGAGCTTAGGGTCTTGGTTTCGGGGTACACGGGCGCGTCATGAGAGAAACGCCATGGACCTTTAGCCAGCCCTGTCGTTCTGCGCGATGCTGCGAGAGCTTTCCTGCCCAAGCCTATGAGTATTGAGCAGGTCTCCAGACTGATACAAGACGAAGGGTGTTTAGGGGCTCATTCGAGATATCGGGCCTGTCTCGCTTGTAATGTCCTCTCTGGCTTAGCACTCCGGCGAGGTGTGGAGACCGTTTCAACGGCGACCTTGTGTCAAGGCAGGGCTGTTGGGCACGGTAGTCTAATGATTCGTACTCAACATCTATAAGTACGGTGTAGGCTTGCAGGTTTGGGGTAGTTTTGCTTTACCTATGCAGATATTTGCGCCAGCACCCGCGTGGTCACCTTACCTCCCTTGATCCAGGAGGCTTCGAGGGAAAACTGCCCTTGTTGCAAAGGCAGGCAACTCTCGCCACACTCTTCGCAACACGGGCACGGGCCAGCTAGATAGTCGAATTGCTCAGAGCACCCACCTCCTGGGAAAAAGGCCTACGCAGCCTGAGTTGTCCTTGTGGGTGCAGGTGCCTGGGCTGCTCGGAATATCAAGCTGCAACATGGAGCAACCGAAGTTCCATCCCCAGACGCTGCCAGTATATCCTCGAACCCCACACAACCTCTAAGTCTAGCGGAACACCCGAAAACAACAACTCGAGGTGCCCAGTTCCCCGATGACCAAGGTGGAATCTGCGTTCTGTGTTGAACACAACTGCTCCAGACCCGAAACCTCAAACCCCCTACACTGGAGCGCAAAACATCCTAAACAGCCCTACCTAAACCCCCCCAAAAGTGGGTAAACTAATGGCCCAAAACCTATAAAGGGCCATTATTCCACATACTTTTGGGGTCCAGGTAGACCACGGATCCTTACTCTCCTGTACCCCAAAGCGCGAAGGAGAATGTACAGCCCGCTAGGGCCCGAAACCCTAAGCCCAACCATAAACCCAACCATAGACCCCATAAAGCCCCCTAAACCCTAAACCCCATAAAGCCCCCTAAACCCTGCACCCGAAACACGAAAACCCGCAAGAGACAAACCAGAAGCCCAAGCTTCGACCAACGTCACAGCTCGATGTCGTGGCTCACGGCGGAAACCGTGCCAAGAGCGAGCCTTGGCTCTTCAGGAGTTCGAAAGATACGCTTCAGACGACGTGGNGGGGGGGGGGGGGTTATAAGGTTCAGAATTTGCCTTTTTTGGAGGGTTCAACTTCTGAAAATCAGGGCGTAGGGTGTAGGGGCATGTGGTTTAGGGGGGTGGGGGTTTACTGGCAGTCTTGTAGTGGGTTTGGGTTACCCTGATTTCTTGTATTGCAGGCTGCTAATCCTGACCACAAAGCTGGTCCACCAAGAGCCGTCATAAACCCTACAATCCTAAACCCTAGGGGTGGAGTTGTAGACCTGTGAGGTCTTGTCGTCGGGGTATCTCGTGTCCGATGCAAGATCTAGCCTCAAGCCGAACGGGGTCGAGGGACCTTGTTGGTAGGGTCCGGTGGCTTTTAAGGCGCTGAAACAAAGAAGGGCTTCTACCGGCTTCATAGTTTGAGCTACAAAAGCCGTATAAGTCTCTACACATGCTTTCAGCGCGTTTAGAATTAGAAGGCTTCCGGAACTCGGCCTCGTCACAAGCCTTCTGCCTGTCTTGCTCGCTCTGAAGTCCCAGTGTTGAAATTAAGGCCCCTATTTCTTGCTCGCCATCGCAGCCGGCAATCACACAACCTGGAGTTCCAAACCTGCATGGCCCCAAGCCCCGATTCCACAGGGATCTGAGCCGAAACCACGAGTCTGCACTACCATTGATATGGTCAAGCACAAACAGAACTGAACGTTACCAAGGCCTGGAAACAAACAGCGGGAACAAAAAAACATGCAACTTCCGTAGCATACAAACAAGTGCGGCAAACACCTGCATTTCCATACACCTTTCCCTTCGCCTTCAAGCCCAGCATCCCTACAGCGCGCTTGGGGTATATGGGTGGCGCGGTCCCTAAGTTCTTTGTCGGTGTTACCATGGACTCCCCAGCGGCATGCTCTTGCGGCTGTAGGCCACGCCGGACCTAGTGGCTCGGAGTGGCTTCTGGACTGTGGGGCCGTTTGAGTTTGGGCGGCACCCTGTGCCCTGAAGCCCGAACTTGAACGAGCGTCGTATTCGGGACGGAGGGCTCAGGGCTGAGATCCGTGCAGCGCTTTGGTTGAGGTAGCCTTATCGTGTAGAAGCCTAAAAGATTTTGTAATGTTGCCCCTCATTGTACATATACTTAACGATAGCACAACACATATTTTCAAAAAATAAGGCTTCAGCTAGGATATGTTAGGACCCTGCTCTGGAAGTTTTCGGAGGGTGGGATGAGTGTTGGGAGAGAGGTTTGCTGGCAAACAATGTACATCCTAAACCGAAGGACACCAAAAGCTGCAAACCCTGAGAACATCAACTCTAAACCGCGAGAAACCCGAAAACCCAGAAAGCTAGAACCCCTTAGGCCCTTGCACATTCAGGAGCGATCACTGCTGCAACTCTTCACATCTAATTCGTTGACTTGAAGGGGGTCAGATTGACACTCCAACTGTCTGGCCACTGGTTAAAAGGACCATTGCACAAAATCCTATACCAAGACGAGGAGCCTTAACCACTTCAGGGCCTAGAATCACATTAAGTATACCCAGAATTACTAACTACTAGATTATGCCCCACGCACCCGTCACAAACAGCACCATGGGTTTGTATCATAACCCAACTGAAAGCTGATTCCTAAAGAGAGCCCAGCCCCAAACTCTAAACCTTTAACCCCAAACCATCAACCCTAAACCCTTAACCTCAAACCCGAAACTTTAACTCTAAACCCCAAGAACTACACCATCCCCTGCAAGTAAACCCCTCATCCAAAGCCGTGGCACGGGAAGGGAAGCCGATGCCCTAAGGGTGCCAGAGGACCAGCCGGTCGCGTGCGCTTCCTTGTTCAGGGTTGAGGGTGTAGGGTTTAGGGTTGAGGGTGCATACACGTCTGCATTAAGACTTTAAGCCTCAAGCCAGAACCTTGGAACCCAACCGCGGTTTCAAGCATCTTCCTGAGCTGCTGGGCTTCTCAATGATCTCAACCCTAAACTCTGCACCCTAAACCCTTAACCCTATTTTGTTTCCAAGAGTTCGGCCGGGGCGTGGCTTGAGCTTCTTTGGAGTTGAGGCTCTCAGATGCCCGAGATGTGTACCCGAAAGAAATCTTCAAGCCTGAGGACTTTAAGACAAGAACCAGGGGTTTGGGATGTCAGGTCACGGGCCGGCTTAGGACTCACAGGGCTTGGAATTCCATCCAAAACCCCTATGGCCCTCCTCCACGGAGATCCTTTCATCCAAGAGGCTGCAGTGTGGGTGAGGAGGCTGACATCATCATCCTGGGCCGGGGTGGGGGNGGGGCGGGGAGGGGAGAATCCGACTCCCTCAGACCCAAGCCTGAACTGATTGAGGTTAAACTCTGCTGCTTTGGGAAGAAGGGTGCACCGAGAGCTAACGCAGAAATGCTCTTCTGCCTTGGCCTTCCTTGAAAAGCACGCGTGAGAAGCGAAATCTGATCGCCTCGATCCCCAAACGGACGGCATACTTCTTCCTCTCCCTCGACGAACGCGGACACCCTCAACGCCCATCATAACTCCAAACCCGAGCCTCAGCCCCTTAGGCCCCAGGACCCCGCCAGCCCGAAAAGACTTCCATCTTAAGTCCCAAAGCCTGCCTGGGCCCCACATGGTGGTTTAGGATATCGTTCTAAAAGCCCGAAGATAGAATTACTATAGAATTGATAGGGACCCTGCCAAACCCCTAAAGCTGAACCCAACAAATCCTAATTCAAAACACCAAGCCGTAAACCCAAAAACCCAACCCTAAACCCGAAGCCAAAGTGGTTATGGTAGGTCAAGCTAGCTGGGCTTTGAAGTATCCAGGAGAAAAAACGTATCGCCTGTTGTGTCATAGTGGCTCCTTAGAGGAACCGGTCCAAAAAAAGCAACAAAGTGAATCCTACACCCCAGACCCTGTAAAACCCCGAACCAAAGGTAGGCATCAGTAGCGAAAGGAGGCCTCGGGTTCAGCGGAGGCGTTTCGCCAGGTTGGACGACCTCAACAGCTCTCGTCCAAGGCTTCCGGACAGTCCGGCGTGCAAGGTTTCGGATTGAACTTATTGAAAGGTTTATATACCTATAGTTTACATTTACGTCTCAGGATGATTAGGATGTTCCTGAGGGGTTCAGACCTTGACGGTTTAAAGCCCATAGCTTCCTAGGTGACTACGGTGATCCAAGGCATTAACTTACCTCCCAAGACAAGGGAAGCAATTTGAGGGGTCCTCGGGCATCGGGGCTCGGGTTTCTTGCTTTGCTGGGCTGTTTGCCGATGCTTTCAAGTTCAGGGCTCTGGTCTTCAGGGCCGCTGGTTTCGTGATGAGGTTTTGAGGGCAGACTTGTCTTGTGTCAATGTGCATACATATTTCTCATAGCACCAAAAAGGTAAAACAAGTTGCCTTTAAGATGCCAACTCTGACGGGAGTGCAAAAATCAAATCAAGTAGCGAACCCGGAGCTCTGCTATTTGCTGTCCCCAGGCCCCGGAACCGTTTCTTTAGGCCGACAAGAGGCATTGTTCTTCGGCAGGGGTGGCTGCAGCATGACGTGTTGGAGAAACTCCAGCTCCTCGGAGGGGAGGCTGGGCGGCGTTTAGTGCCTTGAAATCAAAACAAACACCCTAAGCCCTGAACCCGAAGTGACCAAGTAGGAACAAATTCCCCAAATCCTACCCTCTACGTACTGTATCCTAAACACCAGATGATAACCCGAGCCAAGGCACGCTGAGCGGACCGGCCTGGGACATTCGTCTGAGGACGTGCCTTAGGCACAAGCAGTGGAAAAACAGATCAGGAGCAGTTTAGGGCGTCTGTGGAATTTGCAGGTTTAGGGTTTAGAGTTTGGGCTTAGTGAGTATATGATGTTATGTTCTTTCGAAACTAGGTTTCAAGGCTCAGGGGAGCTCTTCGTCTTCAAAACCCTAAACACAAACCCGAAAGCTCTGGGGTTGTGTCATTGGGCCGTTCCGATGCAGGAGATGCAGTTGAGCGTAAGCCCTGAACCCCAGTCCCGGAACGTAGGTCACGACTGCTCCGTCAATTCCTGAACCTAATCCTTAAACCCACAAAACGTCCCCAAACCCTGAAAGCTGCATGTAATCAAGACCTCCAACACCGGGAGGACAGGAAAAGGTAGTCCTTTTTAGAGAACTCCTCAGCTACTTGGGATTCAAGGCTACCACGCAGAAAGGGTCCCCCTCAATGCTTCTTTTGCCCCTAAGCTCTCAAAGCCTAAGGCCCTTAATACCCAACCCCCCCCCCCCCCCCCCCCACACACCACCGCCCTCCCCCAACAAGACAGCCCATTCACCCTGCCCTCTTTTCGCCCGGGCTCCGACACCACCAGAGNAAGAGTGTCCTTTGAAGAGCATAACACAAAGAATTGGGATTCAAGGCCAACTCGCCTAAAATGTCCCCCTCAAACGCCCTTTGGTCCCTAGGTTCTCAAATCCTAAGGCCCATAAAGCCCAGCCCCCCCCCCCTCCCTCCACGAAATCTGAGCCCTTCCAGCAAGAGGCCAGCCAATTCCTGCTGCCATCTGCTCGTCCGGCTCCGGAACCAAAAAGATGCACTTCCTTAGCCATGCAGATTTTCAAAAGCATCCGGGGAAACCTGGAACCTACACAAGCCCCAAAACAACAACCGAAAGCCCCACAAACCTAAACCCTAAACCCTAAACCCTAACAACCGAAAGCCACAAACCTAAACCCTAAACCCTAAACCCTAATGGCCTAAAACCCTAAACCCTAATCGCCTAAACCCTAAACCCTAATAGCCTAAACCCTAAACCCTAACAACCGAAAGCCACAAACCGGAAAGTTACAGAGCCGAGGATCAGCTCCGGTGGGCACTGAGGCGCCCTGAAGATGGCTTCCATGTCCTGCCAAGAGAGGGCTTCCTTTAAGGGATACTATAAGGGATACTCTAAGAGATACTATAAAGGGTACTATACGGGTACTATAAGAGATACTATAAGGGTACTATAAGGGATACTATCGGGGTACTATAAGGGATTTAGGGATATGCTTCCATGTCCTGTTCAGACGTTGGGATTTGTTCAAGGGTTTTGGGGCTTCCATGTCCTGCCAAGAGAGGAAGCCCCTCGGATATTATAGGGTTTAGGATTTCGGGTTTTAGGCTTAGGGGGGTTTAGGGTTTAGGGATTTCGGGGTTCGAGGATTCTGGGATTTGTCCAAGGGTTTGGGGGAAAACCCTTAAACCGCAGACCTTCAACCCCAAACCCTGAACCCCTAATCCCCAAAGCCCTGAACCCCTAATCCCCAAAGCCCTGAACGAAACTGTCCGTGGCTGTCAAATCGCCGAGCGCTTTGATCGCGCGACAGCCGCTGCTGCTGCGGACAAATGGTTCCGGCGCGATCCTCCGAGACTTGGTGGGTTTAGGGGCTATGGGGTTCAGGGTTTAGGGTTTAGGGTTTGGGGATGAGGGGTTTATAGGGTTTTGGACTGAGGGCGTATGGGGCTGGCAGGGTTTACGGCTTCGGGTATGGACTGTGAGTCCAGGGCTTTCGGTTCACGGAGGCTTTGAGATTCGGGCTCCGAGATTTCGATTCCCCTTCAGTCTTCTGGATATAAAGCCTGCACCGGCAACCCCAATGCGGTTGCATTCAGGTTAACCAATTACTTGGCGAGGAGCCTAGAACGGCAAAAACAAACTGAACCGAAAAGCAACCTTCTCAGAACAGTTAGACTCAAGTTAGACCCGTATAGCAATGCTTGTGGGTAAGCAAAGCCTCTCACCATAAGTTAAAAGCCTGCACCCAAACCCTCACCCAATGCTACAACCAACCGCATACGCCCGGCACCCTAAGCCCTCAACAGGAATCCTAGACACACCGATAAACCATTTATGCCCGAAGGCCTATATTGCCCTACATGTGTTTTTTTCCTAATGCCGTGTGTGCTTTGGGTCGGGAGCACTTTAGCGCTTGCCCTGAAGAAAAGGCGTCATGCTTTCGCCTTTTGCCTGCATAATGGTGGTATTTTAGAAGGCCTAAAAGCCGCGAGAACCTCTAGAACCTCTAGAAGGCCTACGAAGCCGATAGTTGCGACCACCTTAGCCGATAAACTGATAAACCCTTAAATTCCGGAAGGCCTGCAAACCCCACTATGTCCTCTTAATACCACAAGCCCTTAGCCGTGGAAGTTTCGGTCCTCACGAGGGCGAGTTCAGAGCGAATGGCAGCGACGGACTGAGCATCGTGAAGCGTGAGGGAAAGGTTTCGGGTGTCACAGGACTTGAGGATGTGGGGTTCAACGGTTTGTGGCGTTTAGGTTTCAGGTGGAGGCTTGCAGGGCTTCCTGGGGTTTATGGAGTTGAGGGCGCTAAGCTTCAGATGTAGATTTTTGAAACAAAGTACGAAACTCGCACTCACGGTGTAGAGCGATACATGCCCTGGTTCTTCCAAACACCAAACTAGAGTTCAGGGCTCTAAGGTATGACTAAGAATCCATGACGACCATGAGTCGTCGTGCTAAAATGACAATCGCACAGCGTTTCCAGGGCTTAGTGCTCAGGCCAACCCCCCCCGGGTGATCCGAAAAGCTCTGCCTTCATCACCGCCTCACGGCTGCCGCCCCAGGTGTCGCAAAGGATCTGCACCAAAGCCTCGCGCTCTTCCCACGGCGTATCGGATTGGTGGCGTAAAAAAATAACTGGTTCGAAGGGTCAATATGATACGGATACCCTGCAGAAGCCACTCCCGGGATTAATTAATTACCAGGGGATGTTGTTAGTATCCAGTGCAGCAGTAACGTGTAAATAGGCAGGCAGATTAGACAGACACACACACACACCCACAACATGTGTGTGCATGTAAAGTTAACTACACAGCTGCATAACGTGGCTGTTTTGCATTATGCACTTAAACTAACACGGAGGGATTGCCTTCTGGTTTGGGATTCTAAAGATGAAGGACGCCAGAATTTCTGACTTGAGATTGGTTTGCGGGTGCAGGGCGCTGCACGTCACCTATCACCCTAAACCCTGAACTCAGGGTTTAGGGTTTAGGGTTTACGGCTTAAGGGATAGGATTTCGGAGAGCCGAGGGGTGAGGCTTTGGTTTCAACGGTGAGGGGCTCAGTGTCTCTTCGAATGGGGCCTTAAACTGATACAAAAAAGAAGCATCCTTAGACCACCCCACTTACACTGTAGCCAATAGCTCTGCACCTCAACCCCCTCCAACCTACACCCTAAGCCGAAAAAGGCCCTGGACACATTCGAACCCTTATGCCCTATGAGCTGCTTACCCTCCAACCCCCCACCGAAGCTGATGCCTGCAAGCAAACATCCTCCGCCTCCTCCAAGACGTCGCCTGTAAGCTGCAGGAAAGAACCGGGCTGGATGTCTGTGCGCTTTAGGTTTTGAAGGCTAAATTAGCTCTTGGGGGATATCGGTATCGGATCTAGGGTCTAGGGCCTGGGTCTTGAAAAGGCTTTGGAGTTTGGGGTGTGGGCATGTCTCGGGCCAGTGGTGGGGTTCGCGGGGTTTGGCTTGGAGCTTGGGGTGGTCACCGGTCTCACTTAAACTCACGGTCCGGGTTAAAGACCATAAATAGCCACACCATAGAGCTGCATGTCTGAAAACCCTGAGTCCAAGCCCAAGCACAATCAAGCGACCAAAAAGGAAACCCCCCACCGTAGCTCTAAAATCCCAAAGCCGTGGATCTTTACTGCCGGGGCCGCCACAGACATAGAACCTGCATTCATTAGTTGGGGAGTTCTTAGAAGTAGTTTCATAAGATCTGCTTCGTCCCATGGTCCGCTAAGTAGGATGTAGGGACGCAGGATCCGCAGGCTCTAAATGGCCTTTCAGATGTCAAGTGGAAGCATCTCCCAAAACTCCCATAAAGACAATCCCCACAGCCTCAAAAGAGCCAGAGCCACAACAACCCTCTAGAAGCCCTAAACCCTAACCCCAAACCCTAAACCCTAAACCCTAGCTTAAGCCCGAAGTCCTGCAGCAAACCCCCAAGCTCAAAGTTCTCAAACCTGAAACTTAAATCCCCAAGCCCCGGCGACCCAAATTGCGCGGCCCCAAGTATCGCGATGCTTAACCGTAGGATCCCAAGCACTTAAGCCAAACCTCAAGGGCCCTCCCCGAAGCCTTTCTTCACCACGTTTTGTGGAAGAGGTGGCTGTTTCTTTGATCCACGGAGCCAGAGGGATAGTTGCTGCCGGAATACTGAGATGACGCCTGCAGGGCTGCTAGGGTTTGAGGTGGGATCTATAGTCTAGAGGCTCACTCTTAGGGTCTGGTAGGGTTCGACTTTGGGGTATAGACTGTAAGACTGTAAGGATTCGGGTTTAAGGGCTTTCGTTTGGGGGGTTACAAAGGCGAGATAGCTAGGGCTGGGGTTTTGTATTCAGTCGGACCGAAACCCCCAAGCCCAGTTTTTGTATACTCTTACCCAGGGCAGTTTGAAGTTCTGCATTTCGACACGTGGGGCCTTCACCGCCCTTACCAAGACTTACTTCAAATAGGGCGCACTTTTGGCTTTCTTACTTACTTAAGTTGCTTGCTAGCTTGGTTCCGTGATTGTGTGCTGGCCCGGGCGGCCATTCCTACCCCGAGCCCAAAATTACTAAACCATAACCCAGAAACCATAAACCCTAAACTCCCTAAACGCTAAACCCTGAGCCAGGCCTGCGATGGCGGTCTGCTGTGGACTTTCCAACTTCCGCCGGGCGGCGTCACTCAGCTTCGAGCCTCGGGCTCTGAAGTGCGATCTGCTCTTTTTCGGCTTGAGGAACTTAAGGCTTCATCAGGGCGGGTTATAGGGGCTTGAAGGGAACTTGGCGATCTATCTTGTGGTTTTAGGTTTTGAGAGCTTAAGGCTTTAGGGCTGTAGGGTAGGTTTAGGGCTTTAGGGGAACTCTTGGGGGAGTGTTGAGATTGAGATTTCTGCAGCCGGAGAAGCTGATGTTGAGCAGACGCACCAAGTACTCCATCAGCAACAGCTGTGAGGACATCTTGCTTCCAAGCACCTTCCTGGGTGGGCGAACCTAAGCCTGAAACTGAGGCCCAAAAGCTAATTCAGGGTCCGTCCCATGAGGCTGAGGCTTTCGGATATGATCAACCTTGAGATGCTGACTCTTAAAAAGCACTTGGCAGGTGCCCTTCAACAGAAGTCTTCCACATGCCCTAAGTAGGGGCTTTCATAACGAGAATAGGGTTGGGGGGGTGCGTTCTCATGCAGTTACAATAGGAACCCAAGGAAAACTATTGGCAATGATCCAGGCTTCTATAAATGAATAAATGACATGTGTATATTATATATATATACATACATATATATATAATATGTACACTATGTGTGTGTGTGTTGAGATTGATCGGAAAGTCTTTGTCAGCAGAAAATTGTCTCGGCTATGTTGATGTCCGTGCATAGAGCCAAGATTCAGGGTTTGCAGTGCCTCCTCCATGATCTTCATGTTGCTGGTGCTGGGGAGCTGGATCACCTGGGAACAGCTGTTGTGCAAGACGTCTTACGACCACTCCACCATTGGTTGCGCTGTTCAAGCCATGGGCCCCTGAATCCTATGCACATCCGGATGATGCTTCCAGATATTGTTTAGGTTATGGGGTGTCGAGGGTCGGCTGGGGTGTAGGGAGTCTCGGATGAACATGGGAGTCTCACAAAGTGGCTAGCCATAATTGTAAGACCCTTCCCAAAGGGAGCCCCGAAGTTCGGGGGTTGCCAAATTGCCCAAAATCTGTTCAGAAACATTCATATTCCAGCATACTTCGGGACGGAAGGGTCTCATCAGGTCAGATGCTCCGGAATGCGAGCCGGAGTTGAACATCTGAAAAGCCCTACACCCCCAAAAGCTCAGCCTTCTTAGCTTCCGCCGCGTCCGCCGGCGTCTCCTCTACGGCTACTTCGGCTGTGGCTTTGGGTCTAGGGTCTAGGGTGGGAGTGGGATTCTGATGTTTCTGAGCCTCAAGAAAAAGAAAGGTTTGTCTGTCCAGCGACCACGATATTCAAGGACAGGTCTTGAGTCTGCGTGGAGGGTTCAGGGTTTAGGGTTAAATGGCCCTCGTCTGATAAGGGTTATAGTCTTGATCCTCCATCTTCCAAGGCGCTATAAGAAAGGGTTTGTTAAAACTCGAAACCTGCACCCCAAACCCCAAACTCCTAACCCCATAAACCCTAAACCCCAAACCGGGGTCCACACTAAGAACCCTAAACTCCTAAGCTTTACATGCCCCACACCCAGAGTCGCCCAAACCCTGAATCCCCCTTACGGGACCCTGCAGAACTCTTAGTTCCAGAAGCCTTAATCGAAAACTTTCGACGAACTCTTAAAGCCTATGTAACCCAAACAACATCCGCTGGTCGTGTTCCTGAAACCCATATCGGAAGTTTTCGACGAACCCCTAAAGCCGATGCTACCCAAACCCGGAATCCCCCTTAAAGGACCCTGCAGGACCCTTAATTCCAGGAACCCTTATAGGAAACACTGTAACCCAAAGAAGATCCCCCGGTCGTCCTGGATGAGCACCGGCTCCTCCTCGGGTGGATGCGGTTCCCTGCAGAAGGTTGGCAGCTGCCGCGCGTACAGCACCTGAGGCTTCTGCCACAAAGCCCGGCAACTCCGGGTTTCAGTAGGTTTCTGAAGGGGTTTAATGGTGTTTTTGTTGAAGGGTGTTTCTAGGGTCGGCGAGTTTTTTGTTCAAACATGCATGAGGTCTGCTTATTTTTTTGGGGTCTAGGGTTTCCAGAGCAAGCATCCTTTGGTGAACGAGGCACGTTGTTGACTACTCGTTCTGAACAAGAGCCCCAAACAGACCGCTTCTGCCAGAACCAGGCAACAAACCCAAAGCCTGAAATCTTAGAAACCCTAGATTCACCCCCCAGGAGGCACCGCAACAAGAAGCTGCGCTCGGAACTCATCTTCCTGCGTCCTCCAGCGATGTTGCTCGGAGGGTTTTGAGGGCACTCGGTTTGGGTGTCAGGACTTTGGATTTCGAGTTTTTACGTGGTTTGAGGGGGATCGACAATCGGATGTCCACTGTACTTCAATACTACAGTGACTTAGTGTTGACAAGCCTCTTGTTCAAGCTAAACCGTAGAAACCCAGACACTCTACGTAAAGCCCTTCGCCGAAGAACTACACTCGAGGATATGCCCAAAGCCTTAATCTAAAGGCCCAAACTCTAAGCAAAGTATCCCAACAGGCCGACCACCCTACGAATCCTACACCCCGACCCGAGGTTCCGGAACTTCCCGACAACCCCAAGCAAAAACCCCCAGCCCTACTGTACCCAAAGGGTCCGAAGTACCCTATGTAGTGGAATGTAAGATTTTGTTCATCAGGGTTCACTTTTTTATGCTTCGGGAAGGTATCCCCCATAGCGGTACCTAGGACCCTTTGGGACTATAGTTCTTGAGGCCCCAAAACCTGACCCTACAACCCCGAAAAAAAACTTTACCCCGCGCGTCCCCAGCTCCTCAGCTGCGAGATGCCCTCCTGAGTTTCGCTTCAATAAGCTCATGCGAAAACGGTTTAGGATTCTGTTTTAGGGTTTAGGTTTAGGGTTGTGTTAGAGTCTAGGGCTCGGGGTTTCAGGCCAATTTTGGCTTGGAGTTTCGGGTTGAGGCTTTGGGGCTTCTGGGGTCTATCGTCTATCGGGCTTAGATACACGGTTCTTGGCTTCGGGTTGAGGGTCGAAGGCTACACCCTCACTCTTCTCGCGGTCTTTATAGGGATAACCCCTATACTAGGCCCTATACACACAAATCATGAAAAGTCACAAGACTATAGAGTGAAGGGCTCCGAGCTCACACAATGCATGCCAGCTTCGTAGCGGCGCAGCGTGAAGGGCGTCGGGTAGAGGCGGATAAAGTTGTTGCAGCGCAGTGACCTTTAAGTATTCCACGGAAGACATGGGAATAAAGGCACGGAAGGAGTCACAAGAACCTTGACTTCGCGACTTGAGGGTATCCGGTATCCGTAAAGTGTCTGACGGTGAGCCTTACTTTGATATCCTTACGGTCTCAGCGTCTGTCCAGAATGTTAGGGTCAAGCTTCGGTGTCCACACATCCACTGTTAAGGTCGGGACTTTGTCGACTTTTGTTGAGCTTTAGCGCCAGCTGGCTATGGAACGCACAAAAGCCGCTTCAGCTAGAACATAGCCGGAGAAGACCCCTAGATAAGAGCGATTACGGTAGTAGAGTAGTAGATGGCCTTACTGGGGGACATCGGGCTCCACGGGTATCCTCCAGGCCTGAGAGCCAGCACCACTCAGGGCCCGAAGATGCGAAAACTTGACGAGGTGCTCTTGCAGCGTGTCGCCTAGAAGCTTGAGCTGTGTCTCTCCGAGCATGTCCAAAGCCACCTGCAGAGCTTTTCTTTCTCTTTTGGGGTGGGGGGGGGGGGCAGGGAAGGATTTGGTGTGGTTGTCTGTTGTCTCGCATGCTGCTGATGGATTGGACAGCTGCTCTTGGCTCAGCAAGATCTACTTTTCTGCAAGGCCTATTCGGCTTTAAACACAGAACATAGATGGTGGCCTCTGAGCTCGAGACCACAACTCTTGAGGGCTTGGGATTCAGTATGGAGGTTTTGGGGTCGTGGGTCGCAAGTTTCTGGCAGAAAATACAGTGACCCCCTAAAGCCCTAGACTAGCAACCGTTCACAGAAACCAGGTTCAAAGTCCCTGATGAGAAAAACCAAAGTCTCAGCTGCGCCTGGCGCTTGTGGCTGAAGAAACGACGAGGAGGCCGGGGCCTGTATTTAGTTCGATTGAGGGTTTAGGGTACGGGGCATTGAGCTACGGTTTTCATAGAGTGATTGCTGCTATTCACATAATGGCGTTTCTGACGTGAAGCGCGTGTGTTCGTCTTTTGCGAGGGTGGATGGGGTAAGTCAGGCTGTTCGGCGCCGCCGAGGTATTCGGAATCTGGTGAGTTCAAGGCTGCCGGCGTTAGTCCCTCGTACCGAAGGCCTAGGATGTCGACGTCGCGGCATCTCCCCCATTCTTGGGGTCGTGCCGCTTGAAGTAGCTTGGAGGTTGTGGGAAACCGTGCAACACCCCGGACCACGCACTAAACCCCAAGCCTAAACCCTAAACCCTAAAACGCAGTAAACCCCAAGCTGCCGAAGTCCCGAGAGCCATCAATCCTAAAGTCCAAAATGCCTAGCCCAAGACCAACAATAGCTCCCTCGAACGTTTGGGGCTTTAGAATCTTCAGGGCTGAAGGGTTTAGAATTTAGGGCTTAGGATTCGCGACTTCCGGTGTGGAATTCAGACATGCTTAACCCAGCAAAAAGCCTATTCAACGTGCCAGTGCCCTGTATTAAGCACTACAACGCCCTTTGTGAAGCCATTATATAGACCCTGTAGCACCCTTATCTATTTGGGGGTTTCCGAAAACAGAGGACCTAATATAGTACCCTAAGTAGTAGGATCTTCATTATCAGGACCCCGAAATAATGTACCCCTTCTTTTCGGTAACTCCTACTTAGGCCTTTGTGGCAAACCCGGCACTTCCGAGCCCAGTACGGCGACGAGGCTCCGTCATCCCCGGCTGCCTGAGCCAGGGAGCCAGAACGGGTTTGCCTTCCAAAAGGCCTTTCTAAAGGGTTACAGTGTAGCTGTTTGAAGTAAAGCCTGGGCTTCTATACTGTTGCAACAAACAGGGCAGCATGATTTCGTATTGAACACACGGCTTGAAACACCACAGCAGAAAGGTGTTGGGGGGCACTTTAGGGATCAGATTGAGGCGCTGCAACATTTCAGGGTGGGGTGATTTAAGATTGGGGATCAGCAAATGCTGCAAACCTTCCAGCCCTGTGGTGAAGCCCAAACCCCAAGCTTAAAGCTATCTACGCTAACAGTCATACAACCAAAAAAGCCCCAACCTACAAGTCCGCCCGGCACCTTTATGACACCATTAGATCAAATCAACACTGAAGCTTCGCCTTGAAAGCAAACCGTCAGTGTTCCTTCATTCTGCGGGTGCACGTGCAAGACGAGTACAGAAGGGCTCTTAGGCCTACTGTAAAGGATTCCGTTAAGAGCTCCTACTTACTTTTAGGGTTTTATCCATGAGGGTTCTTTTTGCAGGTCTCTTTCAAGGGATGGTAAACTATAGTACCTATAGTCTCCATTGTAGTTCCTTTTTTGGTTAACCAGTTTTATGGTTAGGATCCTATAGTATAGTTTTTGGTTAACCAGAAAAAGGAACTACAATGGAGACTCTAAACTCTCAGATGGTAACCCGACCGTGGCACCCCGGAAAGCTTCGTAATGGATTCGCCACACCTCAAACAAGGTTGCACGCCAAAGCTTACATCCTTGCTACATAAAGCACAAGCCGAAATTCGATGCTCTAACTCCTAACACTCTAAACTGTAAATACCTTTTCAGCCCCAAGTGCTGAACCTACAATGGGTCTTAGTGCGCCTCGCTCTCCTCGGTCTCAGGACGGCGGAGTGGATCCTCGTTAGGTATGGGTGTTGAGCTTCGAAAAGTAGACGGTTCCTTACTCGAGGACGGCTCTGCTTTAAAGCCCTAAACCGTAGAAAGGGTCTCAGACGGTTCCTGGAAAGTATAGTTGCGCAGGCAGTGGCCCAAGAACGGATTGATTCCGCACAAACGCAAGAAAGGATAAGGTTGCTCTTTCAGTTACTGAGATAGGCTTGAGCCCACGATCCTAGTCCCGACTCCCATCGAATCGGGAATGATGCAAGATATACTCTTTGGCATGTCAGGCCTTGCTGTCCACACTACTAAACCCCATCCGAATTTCGAGATCTCCTCAACCCCTCCACGATGCTCTCGCCTGCCGATGGCCCAGAAGACTGCTACTCTTCGAAGGCATGGACTTCTGGAGCTTGTTCATGTACCTGACAAGTTAAGTCTCCCGGCGCTCAGAATGGAAAGGCTTTAGAAGTAGGCTTAGGCTTCAGGGCCTGTCTTACACTCTCAATCGGGTCAGGATGCTTGAGGGTTAAGGCTGGTGACGGTGAGGGGGGGGACGGGGAGTGAAGCTCGAGACAAGATGTCAAAGCATACAATCCGTTAAGTGGTGAGCTGTGAAGCTGGGGCTTGTGACGCTTAAGGGATCTTGAGGACAGATATTATCAAAGCTCGCGAAGTACTCCATAGCTTCAGACTCCCTATGTGATTGCACTGCGACATACCCCAACACCCCACTCTATGTAATTCTTGAGGCCCCCCGAGCCCCAGGGTCCACCCACCCGAGAGAACGCCACAATAACCCTTAAAGCTATCATGGAACCCTACTCGAATCATGAAGGCACCTAAGGGCCGGGGTGCAGGAATCGAGCCCTCAGTCGAGCCGAGGTCAGCGTGGAGGCGTCCAACTTCCGTACGCCAATCCTGGGAGCAAAGCCAGCATTCCCGAAGCCGGCCCTGAACAGGTCCCGGTGTGTCCTTTCATGTTTTGTGAGGGTGCTGTAAGGTTCTAATATGGCTTTTGCAGCGCTGTATTACGGTTTTGTTCAGGGTTGTGTATGTAGTGTGTCTCATCGTGTTTTGCATGGTTTGGAGGGTGGTATTACGATTTGCACGGGCTTTATAGAGGGTTTCATTGAGTCATATGAGGAGAAACGTGTGGATGGTCCTTTCGATAGGTAGTTCGGGTCTATGCCAGACCCCTACTCTCTGAAACTTGCAAATGGGCTCGTCGAGTTGAGGTGTAGCAAAGCCGTGAAGGACTGAACCCCGTAACCAGAAGCCGCACACCCGAAATCCAAAGCCTGATAAACTTCCCTACAGTAAACCCCATAAAGTTGGAAACCGGATGAAGCCAAATAGTGCTGGGATTCCCTATACATTACTCTTAAGGATTGAGGCTACTGGGTTTCCAACTTTTGGGCTTCTGCTATAAGATCTATCAACCTCCAAACCGAGGATCAGGTTGAAGGCATCTGTAAGCAAGGTGGACTTGATCTGCTTGTCCAGGGGTGAGTCTGCCTGTCGGGGATTCAGACCTTTCGGTTTTCGGACTCGAAACTGGCATTACGTCACTACATGTCACTACTGCCTGTTTATCACTCTTGTAATATTTTGGAGTTTCCGAAAATAGGGGTACCCTTTTGGGGGTCCTTGTTTTAAGGATCCTACTATTTAGGGTACTATATTAGGGTCCTCTATTTTCGGAAACTGCCATTTGCAATCCTATAGCCCTGAACCGAAACCCAGCGATATGGAATCAGGAAGCCTGGAGCCTGCACTGAAACTCCCAAACCATTGGCCTGACCTTTGAAACGTCATCCCAGATCCTAACACCAAGAAAAGGGAACTTGCACCCTAAACTTTAACATGCAAGTAGATACTCGGAAACCAGGCACCTCTGACTGCCTGGATTTCATCCATCGCTCTTGAAACCTATCCAGAACTCCACAACCTGCATCCTCGAACACGCTGAGCCGTAAGCCCTTCATTTCGAATTCCGAAACCCTGAATCGCTAAACGCTGAGACTTTAACCCCCTGAGGAGCTCCAGTTCCGGCCTGCATGCTTGGGCTCAGGTTCACCTGAGGAAGCTTCATCTAAGGTTCAGGTTCGAACGGCGAAGGGTTAAGGGCTGCCTGGTTTAGGAGCTCAAGAAATTATCTGGACTTTCTGGTCTCAAGCTATCCGACAGCTAAACCGGTCGAGTGCATTTGGATGTGGGGATCTCTCAACCCTAGTCCCAAACCCTAAAACCTAGAGCACACGCCGCGAGCCCCCAGCCCTCCAAGCCGGAAAGATCTTGTAGGCTCCGGGTGAGGACGTAGAGCTCGGGGCTTGAGTAGCGACTGCTGTACCCAGACCCCCAAAAGTAGGTAAAATAATGGCCCAAAACCTATAAAAGGCCATTATTCTACATACTTTTGGGGTCCAGGTATACTCCACAGCAAGAGCGACGTAGGTTTGTCTCTGGTTCAGGGCTGAGGAGTTCAGGGCTTCAAGCCTCGGGTTGTAGGATGTAGGACGTCGGTTGTCAGCAACTTGCTTGTACGGAAAGAGTCCACAGGCCCATTAAATTGGTGCTTCGTTTGGGAAGCCCCCCTAAAAGCCAATTATTTTTTTTAAGGAGTAGATATACCTGAAATTCCAACAGGGAATCTCTGGGTACAGTAGAAACTTCCCAGACAATCCGACACTCGTCACTCAGAACCCTGAATCCTGAAATCCTGCACAAACTTGCACGATGCGGCCTCCAGCAACCACGGCTTCAGGCCCCTTGGGTGCAAGATGCAGGCTTCTGGGTATAGAGTCGAAGATCCAAAGCGACTGCATTGCTCCAAAGTCAGAGTTGGAAGGAAAGGTGTTATTCGGCTCGTGTTTGCAAGTCTTGGGATTTAAGGGCATCCAATGATATCATTGTCTCTCTCCTGCGACTGCACATCTGCAGTCTCACTCGCGCAGCTTGAATTATGCGTTGAACTGACTGTATGAAACTAGTGCAGCACAGCATTGTGCACCTGTTCGCGCACGGAGCTTTCATCCAATCAAAACCACTCTTCTCCCTCTCAGCCATGCATTGGACATAGGACCTCTCACTGCCTTCTCTGGGCAGGACAAAGCTACCACTCGAAGCAGTAGCAAAAAAAGTGGGCAAGCAGGGAGGACTCAATAAGCTACACTGTGCCAAGAGCTTCCTGCCCGGTGCACTATGCATGACCTGCGAGGCAAGGCAGCAGGTCGTAGCACGCTTCCTGCTAGGACGCCAGGACGCGGACCTCTCTGTCTCTCGCTGTCTCTCCCTCTCTGTCTGTCTTTCTCTTTTTTCTGTGTTTGTTTATTTCTTTCGTTGTCTCTCTCTCTCTCTCTCTGACAATGAATAGTCATAGTCGGGTTCAAGCTTCCCTTCAGAGGCCTGTAAGCATCTAGCAAAAACAATCACTGTCGGAATCGACTAGACATAACCTAGCAAACAGGAGAAGAACCTACTAGCAAGATCGAATAGCCCTAGAACCCGATACCAAATCATGAAACCCCCAGCAGACAAGTCGCTCATCCACCAGCACATCGAACCCGTAAAGCTCGAAGCAGCTGTGCTCATGGATGCAAGCCTGAACGGGCAAGGCGTTCCAAGACGTCGGTAGTCCCTCAAGCGCAGCACGGAACTGGGTCTTGGCAGTTGGGAATCGCAATGTGTTGCCTCCTTCGTGGCCGCGCTGATAACCGGCCTAGGCCGCAGGTAGTTTTTGGCTTTGGGTTTAGATTTTGAGTCCTTGGGGCCTGTTTTGGGCTGGGGCTGAGAGCTAGCTGAGGGTTCAGGGGCTTGGGGTCTAAGGGTGTGGACTTGTTGGGTTACGTGGTTACCGTGACAATTGATGTAAACCAAAGTCAAAGTCCAGCAGTCTAGCAGTTGTGGGGTCCCTGCCAAAGTGTGCCATGTGTGCAGGAATCTATATTGGAGTGAGAAACTAGGGAATGGGTCCTCCAGAGGTCGGATTCTCAAAAACAGGCACCCCCCCCCCCCCCAATTTTAAAAACAACCCCCCAAAAAAACCCCCCCCCCCCCCCCGGAGAAAAAAACAAAAACAAACACATCTCTGCACAAGATCCCCCCCCCCAGAGGTGCGCATACACATNCCACACCCCCACACCCCCACACCCCCAAATTTGAGAAAGCCTTCACCATAAAACACCCCACCACCCCCCTGGAGAAAAGGACCAAATTACACATATGCTTGACAAGCGGCTCCACCCCGAGGAGCGTCTTCACGATGAGGTCCATAATTCGGCTCCACATCTCCTTCCTTGCTGTTTATCTGACAGGTTTCGGGTTGCAGGGTTCAGGGCTCTAATCTTTGAAGGCTTAGGGTTTGGGTGTTAGGTTGTCTTTGGGGTTTGAGGGCTATTTGGGGCTTCAGGGTGTAGGGTTGCTGCTCGATCGGCTTGTCGGGGGAGGTTCGGGGTTTCCTTGCTTGCAAGGGCCTTGGATAAGTCAAGTTTAGGGTTTAGGGTTTAGGGTTTAGGGTTTAGGGTTTGGGGTTTAGGGTTTAGGGTTTAGGGTTTGGGGTTTAGGGTTTGGGGTTTAGGGTTTAGGGTTTAGGGTTTAGCTTACGGTTTGGGGGCCTGCGGTATAGGGTAGACCCTCGATCCAACCGACTCGCTTTGTTCGGTTGCCGTATTTTCTCGTCTTCGTCTTAGAGTTCAAGAGCTGCACATAGCCTGATCTACCTCAGCAAAGAACATTCAAACCGACCTCCGACCCCCGTAATCCCTAAGGCCCTAAGGCATAGTTGGCCCTAAATCCCGAAATACTTCGAAGCTTTGGCCATTTGATGGCGGCCAGAGCTGGTGCCACTTCATGGTCTAAGACCCTGGCCTAATCTTGGAAGATCCAAAGTACAATAACTACACCTCTGCTTGAGGTCTGCCACGAAAGCAGCCATGAGATGCCTTCGACAAGGAACCGGCACTTAGGGGCGTTTAGGATTCGGTAGTGTGTCGTTGTGCGTACTGCCCCCCAAAACCCACGGGGTTTTCGCCCAGTTTTAGATCTTCCTCGAAAGGAATCACAGCTCAGGAATTCGATTTGGCCTTGGGCCTCGGAGCTTCGGTTTAGTCCTGCGCTAAGCGTAGGGTTGAGGGTTTGAAGTTCGGAGGTTACCTTAACCCTGAAGAACCTACCTTTTCAGGGACTTTTATAAGGAAATCATAATAAGGAACCCTAGAAAGGTGGGTTCTTCAGGGTTATAAGGTAGGGTTTATAGATTTCGCGTTTAGGTTCAGAGTTTGGGATCACTGGCAAGATTTAGCTTTCGGGGTTCAGGGTTTACACACAGGGTCAGTTCAGGGTTGAGGTGGAGCCTCCCCCGACACCTAAAGTCGTGCCAAGCTTCACGTCCACACCAACGCAGCGCAAGTGCCGGTTCAGGGCGGACAGGCTCCATTTGTGGCCTCAAGCAAAGCGTGAGACTCTGGCAACTCCGGCCAAACACTCAAACCGACGACCCAAGTCCTTAAAAGCGACAGGTTCAGCATGCACGGTTCCGCTTCAATTTACTTGTCATGTCTTGGGCTTACACTATTAATTCGGGACAAAAGAAAGCCATGGCGCCGTAGTTGTCCGCCTGCACCCGCTGGTTCTCCTGGAAGTTGTCGGCGCCCTGGGCAGGCTCCGAGGGTCTCCTTATTTGGGGTTCGAGGTAATCAGTGTAGAAGCCAGAAAGTTGGAACATCATTATCCTCATGCCCTAAAGGTAAAGTATATAAGGGATCCTAGCACTAATCCTCCTAAACCCATGTTCCAACTGTCTGGGGTTCACTGTAGTGTGTTTTGGGGGTTTGGGGTTTGTTGGTTCCAAAACCAACCGACACACCAGGCTTTCGGGTTAGGGCGTGGGGGTTTTTGAGGCCTTTGAGAGCGTACGGTGAAGCCTCAAATGCCTGAAACCCTGAAACTCACCCGAGCCTCATGCTTCTTTAGGGTTTATATAGTTTTTAGGGTTTAGAGTTTAGGGTTTAGGGATTAGGGTTACCAACAAGGACCCGTCCAAAAGGGGTGCCAGCCTGCACACTCTGCGGCGCCACGAGGCACCACACCAACAGGCAAGTCTATCCGCTTCCCGTAGAACTTGACCCCCCGCTGATATTCTGAACGGTAGACTCTGGACTCAGCTGTCGTTCCTGGAACAACTGAGATTCCCAACGTCAGTGGTGGCAGAATCTACTCTGTTGCGCTTTGGGATGTCGGGGGTTTATGGCTCTGCCCCACCCTAAACCAGAAACCCCAGTCCAAGCCGTTCAACGAGGCCGCAGAGCCTTGTTGATGGAGTAGTTGGTGAGGTGTCGGTACACATCTGCCAGATGCTCCTGCTGATCAGAAAACGTCCGACGATATGTACATCCCGTATACCCCATCCCCACGCCCCAAAGACCTCGCAGCGGAAGCTCTAGGCCACCCACGAGTAAAAGTAAACCTAGTGTCCCAACGGATTGACAACATCGCGTGTGTGTTGTGGCAGAGAGGCTGTCAAATAGTCGAGTCTTTTCGGCTTTTCCAAGGTGCGAACAGCCTTTCGTAGTTGCGACGTGCGTTCCGACCAGAATGCAACCAAAAACTGAGTGTGACACCTGCCGTATCGCTACACTTATAAGCCGCAAGCTTGCACTCCAGCTAGCTGCTGCATCCAAATCCGGCTCGAGGCCATGCCTGCCATTCGCACCCATGGAGGAAGGTGAAATCAAGTCGCTCCAAAGGCGCTACGGCAAACAGCAACTGTACAATGGAAAGGCCTCCAAAATTGCTTCGTCTACAAGCATACAAAACATATCTGCAGGACAGGCCTGGGAGCTGGCATGACTCATCTGAATCTGCGCTTGGACTCTGCGCGGGTTCGTGCCGTGGTATCCCTGATGCGTCCGCGCTTCGGTGGTGGACTGCGCGACGGAGGCTGGGTTGGCGAGCCTGGTTGCCGGGATGTTCAGGAAGGAGCGGCTCACCAACACCACTTCCTCATCTTCGTCCGCGAAGGCGATGTTCCGGGATCTTCTCGGGACGACGCCAAGGCTGCGGGGGATCTGCCGGAGCACTCGCCTCACCTCTTCCTCCAGGTCTTCGGCAACAAAAATGTCGCAGGGCCTCAGCCGCATGGTGGACAAATGGCTGCGGATCGCGCGGAAGCACCAAGGCTCCATGAAGATCTTAGCGCCGGAGAGCTGCAACCAGTCCAAGCCCTCGTCATGAAGGGCCTGTCGATATGGATGCAGGGCCGTGGACTGCTCAAGAACCTCGTTCAGCTTCTCATGAAAATTGCGCACGGTCATATGCACCACCCGTGTGAACCCGACAGGTGCCTGTGACTGCAAGTCGGTGCCATGCCAGCCGGAACCGATGTTGTGCTCGATCCAAGATGCCTCCTGTTCCGCCACGATTGCAGCGCCCTCCTCTCGCGAGATTTCGGCGGGAGGCTCGCTGTGATGCACGGGCTGCAACACCTCCTGTGTTGGATCGGTGGTGGGTGCGTGGATGGTCTGCGGGGCGGCGTGTCGAACCCTAAAGCCTGGAGGCACATCGCACTGGCCACAATCGTTAAGTCCGAAGCAAATCAGCTCGCCACTGGTCTTCACGGCACAGGTGTGATGTTCTCCGGCAGCCACGGACACCACCGGACCGAGGTCGGGAGGCACATCGCACTGACCATATTTATTGTATCCGAAGCAAACCATCTTGCCACTCGCCTTCAAGGCGCAGGTGTGATAAGCTGCTACAGCCACGGCCACCACCGGACCGAGGTCGGGAGGCACATCGCACTGACCATATTTATTGTATCCGAAGCAAACCAGCTTTCCACTCGCCTTCAAGGCGCAGGTGTGACAAGCTGCTACAGCCACGGCCACCACCTGACCGAGGTCGGGAGGCACATCGCACTGACCCCAACTTGATTGTATCCGAAGCAAACCAGCTTGCCACTCGCCTTCAAGGCACAGGTGTGAAAAGCTGCTACAGCCACGGCCACCACCGGACCGAGGTCGGGAGGCGAAGCACCTCCACCGAAGCGGGCAAGCTGTCCGTTCTCGCTGATTGCAACTGTTGACGATCGACTTGCTGAGCAGCTGCCATTGTGGAAGATCTGCATTCCAATAAACGGCAGAACAAGCGGGGCCCATGTCGTCTCCTGTAGACAGTGAACGAGCAGACGTAGGTTGTAGATGTCCTGTGGCGTGACGTAAATGTTTTCGTGCCCCAACAAGCGCAGAGCCATGATCCCACAGATGTCCAGCCACTTGCGGCATAAAGCTTGAGAAAGAAAAGAGGAGCAATAACGATCCACGAGAAACAGCATGCTTGCTCTCTCCGCGCAGACTGATGAAAATGCATCCCACGAGTTTCGGTTTGATGCGCATACATCCCCAGGCCTCAACTTCAACCTGAAAAAGCGCAAAACGAAAGCAACCATCTGCGTGGAGCTGCAGATGCAGGCAGTCCTCTTCTGTACCTCAATACGAGTTGGCGGTTTAGGGCATGGACTTTAAGACTTTAAGTCTGAGTCTGCAGAAGCCCAAAAGGCAAGGGCTGCCCTAAACTTAACGCGGGGTGATCGGCGGTTTAGGGAATTTGTTTTCAGCTCCAGTAGAAAGATAGCTCACCTGCACAACATCGAGGATATCATTCCTGCAAACGTCGTTTGAACCACAAAGTCTGTACTTGGCCACGGGCTTTACAACACAGGATGTTGACATTGGCCTTTCAACAAGACTAAGTCAATCAAAGCTTCTGGATTCATTACACTGTATGTGGTAGCAGTACGATGCAAATGTCAAGCTCCCCTCCTTTGGGTACAGGCTTCCAGCCCTGCCTTGGAAGAGTAGATCCCTATATATAGTACCTGAACCCCAGATCCTCATCCAAAAATGCTCGGTGCCGGAACAAGGACCAGACAACGAATCGAAGAGTCGGAAGTATCCTGAATTTGCCCTGGGCCATGAGCCTTATAGCCTAAACCTCAACACCTCATGCCCAAATCTAAACCCGGAGACCCGACATAAAGCCCAAAATTTGAACCGAAGTCCCTGCAACGTTATACCCCAAAATCAAACCCCGAACGAAGCAGCTGCAAGCCAGTCGCTGTACGGCTTGGAGGCGAAACGCGTGAGTCCTGCGAAAGTTGAAGCGGTTTTGGGGCCGGCACCGCACTTTTCGGGATTTAGGTTCTGGTAGAAGGGTTCGGGGTTTAGTGCTTGTGCAGTCCTAAACCCAAAGGTAACGGTGTAGGGCCTATAGCCGACGGTTTACCAAATAACGTTTCATCCAGGTGGGAAGACTTCTGCCTGCCTGCCTGCCTGACGGCCGTCGGCCTGGCCTGGCCTGGCCTGCCTACCTGTTTGCCTGTCTGAGTGTTTGCTTCTTTGTGTGCTTGTGTTGTTGCTTGTGTGATCTTGAATGTTTGCAGGTATGTATGCATATGTATGCATGCATGTACTATTTATGTATGCATGTGCGTACATGCGCATGCATGCATGCATGCCTACCTCCCTGCCCTGCCCTGCCCCCAGGCGGCCGGACAAGGAAGGTAGGTAGATAGGCAGGTAGGTAGGTAGGTAGGCCCGCAGCCGTAGGTGTGGTGTATTGCAGTAGACATGCACTTGTCTGTTTATCTGTGTATGTATGCATGTATGTACTATGCGTGTATTTCAGTATGTACGTAGGCATAGGGATGTAGAGATGTATGTATGTATGTATGTATGTAGGGCTCAGATAGCCAGCAGCGGCTGGAAGACTGAAGCCCCAGGCGCCCTGTTTTCTCTTGCGGCGTCGCCATTGCCAAACGACAGGCTCCCAGGAGCCCTAACTGGCATCGGCACCTGCGATCTTGCAGGTCGGTTGGGAGACACAACCTTCGGCTGGGCAAGCCGCTGCCCCGCCGCGCACGCCTCTTGTTGGGGCTACATCACGGGACCTGTCCACGACAAACACAAGCCCTTTTGTGGCCTATGGGCGGCAAAGGACCCAAACGGGCCAAAGACTAGGAGCGAGACTATCGCTTGTGGCGTGGTGCATATTCGCCACATGCACCATGGAAGGCGCAGCAGCAGCCAAAGAAGCCAGTTTTCCCGACTTACGATGGCATCGACCTCACGAAGGAGGAGAACAAACCGGGACAGAGTGGCGCAGCTCGAGGCAACACATCTGGCTATCTCACTCAGGATTTGCAGAGCGCGGTCAATGCGACCCGCAAAGCAGAAGCGAAAGTTCAGAAGTTGCACTCGTCTTACACAACAACGCAGGAGCAGTGGATCCAGTACGAAAAGTGGGCCAAGGAAAGCTTCGTGCGAGAAAAGCGGCGCTTCCGAGCCAACCTCGAGAGGATCGAGGAGGAAGCGGTGGAGGCGGAGGACCACCAGCACCAGTGCAGATTGAAGGTTCGGGAGATTGTCATGGGAACGGGGACAGGGAGCTCAGGTGTGAGGAGCCTGCCCCGAGAGGAGCCGGATGTGGAGCAGCTTTTTCAGAGCTGGGTGGACGAGGAAGACGACGATGGCGTCATGAGACGTGCTCTCGGAGCTGCAGCAACCGGCCTGGCAACCGAAACCCCGCAGCGTGTGCGGACGAATGTCCCGATGTCCCCACCACAGACAATGCCGAGCTCGGGCAGGGCAGCAGACGACCCGTACCTGGCAATGGGAAATCCGGATGTGACCCCAAACAGTGTGGGGACAGGAGGCCCGCTTGGGCCCGCTGGACCACCTGGACTCAGCCCACAAGTTCCATGCCATCCGGGACAGCGAGATCGAGATCTACTTCGGGTGCCGACACACGAGGCTCCGCCGAGGACGGGCATCAAGGATGCTTCCAAGCGGCGAGCTGTCACGCCCAGACAGCATGTCAGTCTGGAGGAGAAGCTTCAGGAGCGCAGACAAAGAGAGCTAGCCAAGGGAAATGCCATGCGTCCCTTCCGAACGGGACAAGCTCCCCACTGGCTGCCGAACATCAACGAAGAAGGGATCAGACAGAGTCCTTCGCAACAAAGTTCGAAGACGACGACCACGAGGAAGAGGAGAAGAACGGATTTGGGGAGCTCGAGTGACGCCTGCCTCGGGGATCATTCCGGGGGCTAAAGGTCAGCAGCCTGATGTGGTTTGTCGGCTTGCAGGACGAGTGCTGCGGAGTTCTGATGGGCAGAACTCCTCATGCCATGCTCCTGGAGGTCAAGACGCCCACATGCAGCGGTGCTTCTGACCTGACATATCCTGGACTGATCCGGTTTCACAGCCAGGTGTACAGTTCTGTAAGATCCCAGGCCTTAGAGTTTCAGAGCCTCCCTCGTCCTTGTGACCGAGCCAATCCCTCGTCTACCGTCGTCCTCGGCCATGGCCCTGCATCCTTGGGTTTTGGATGCGGTAGTCCAGGGCCTTCGCCTGGACTTCGAAGCAATTTTGCAAGCCTTGCCGCAGTCTTCAGCTGCTGTGACCAGAGCATAGCTGCCAATGCCTCTCCACAGGCACAAGGCCCTTCTAGGCCCCCTGGCGCCGAATTTCAAGGCTGCCGTGTGCCTCCTCAAAGCCTGCCTGCTCAGCTGACACAGATTGTGTTTCTTGCCCTGCTTTGGAGCGCCGACTCCCTCATAGCAATTGCCAGGAGCCTGCTCGGCATTTTGGGGCTCATCCTTCTCAGCTTGCTTGTTCATCAGCTCCCGGGGAAGAGCACACCACTGGGGCGGCTCATCGCTTTGCCCTTCAAGGGTCTACCACGGATTACTGTTCGAGCGCTTGGAGCTCCTACTGCTCCCCACCTGCGAGCACTCGATTGGTCCCCTTGGCGGGACAGGAAGGGTCGGATAACCTCTTGCGGCCCTTACAAAGTACGCTCATCAGCTGCGGGCAGGCAAGCTATGAGCCGGCTGATTTGCTGTATCCTTGGCTTTGCTTGTTTTCCGTCGCAGGTCTGGGCTGCACCCAAAGCCATACATGATCTTCTGCCCGCTGTTCATGAGGCGATCACATTCTCGCAAGAGGCAATGCCTGAACATGCAGACGCCAGTGGGGATCATGATGTCCCACACATTTACGGAGGGCACAGGTTTGAGGTTTCAGGGACTCCCGCACCAGTCGCAGGTCAGGGTATGCCGTGTGCAGAGGACGCGTGCTTGGTTCGCTGCACGTCCTTTGTTGTTGCACCCTTTTTCCAGCCTGAGGTTGTGTCCTTCGAGTTGCAACTTCCTTGTGAAGAATCAGATGTTGTCAGGGCCACGCAACGTAACCTTCAACATCTCGCGTTGGAGTACTCTGATGCCATTGCGCCGGCATACCCGCAGCCTTGTCAAGACTGCCAGACCATGATAGTTTACCCTGAATGGGCCTCTTTTGCAGGGTTGACAGCAATTGTGCTGGACTTGCGCTTGAGTCCGCTTAGCGGGAATGGACCCATCATTGCTGCCTTTGTTGCCCGTCCAACAAATCTTGCGGAATTGCGACGGGAAGCAGGCATCTATGCAGTCAGGACATGCAATGTCTTTGCTAGCTCTAGCCCGGATGCCCTCGAAGACAACGAGCTGATCTATTTAGATCATGGAGCACTTGTTCGCTTTGTTCCGGTTGAGCAGGAGCCATTGTCGCTGTCAAGGTTGTATCCCCGGCTTCAGCACAAGGACGCATGGGAAGCTGAGCAATCTGTCCCAGCTATCCCCAGGGCCGGCTCACTCATGCTTCTGCATACTAAAGGCCGTTTCATCTTCAGCCGAGTTCAGACGCCAGGGCAGTCTCTTGATGCTGCAGCTGCTGAGTTTGTTGGGGTGCAAAGGACCTCCGTCTCCTATCACTCTCCGAGAGACGGAGAATGCGAAAGGTTCTCGCACAGGGGAAATCACTTGAGGGGCATCCTTGCTATGGCGGATCGTGAGCGCACTCAGCTTGGACACATTGTGATTTTCTTGGACCTACGCCAAGTAGCTGCTGCCATACAGTTTGTGACACTGCCCTCTAATGAGCTCACCTATGATCAACTTGATGGTCTGCTTCCAAGAAGGCCGCCACATGGTTGGCGTTTGGTTGTCAAACGGGGCAGGCGTCATAGTGAACATCTTGTTGTTCAACATGGCGAAACTCTACAGGTCGGTTTCATACATGCCAGTGTTCTTGTGCCTGATTTCGACTCCGGCTCATCCTTTGGGGGCAGTGATGACGAAGATGAGGAATCTGAAGATGGCGAGGGAGATCCAACTTCCAACGCGAGCACTCGATCACGCAGTCTTCGGAGAGGCCCGTCTCCGACCAAGCCAGAGCCCTCCTCGGACCATTCCTACGGCCCTGGGCCCTTACACGACAATTCGCACAAGCTACACGGCACAGCCTTCTTCCATGCCTGGTGCATTCCGGATGTAGTCAGTGATACCCTGTGCGATGGGCAACCCTGGGCTCTTTTCGAGGATCTGCCCAATTTGGTCAGCACAGATCAAGCCTGTAAAGTGCTCAGTTATGTTGGCTGCACAATTGATCATCGAGTGCCCGATGTTGGTTCTGGCCATATCACCCACTTTGAGGGCAATGGTAGAGATGGACGTGGTTGGCAGGAGCTTGGCCTGCCTCCTGAGGAAAGGGGCCCACATGGCACAGATCCTCCGGAATTTCAGAACCAGACCACCGACCGGTCAAGACCAGCTGCAGCCAGTCACAGACACTACGGCAACCTTCCTCATTTACGCCTTTGAGTATGCGCCGGAGGTTCTCAGCATCCGTTTGCAATTCCCTGCTGGGATTGAGCACGTCACACATGTTCTGCAACAGGCCAGAAATGAACTTGTGGCAAGAAGACAGCCTTGTCTTGTGCCTGTGCACCCACAGCCTGCTGCTGACTATATGGCATGTTCCTTGCAACACCCGCATGGACACGAGAAGTCTATGTTTTGTATGACCTGACGAGGCTGAATGGGACCATCTTCAGCGCGCACATCTCACCTGCCGTTGATCGTGCATCCATTCTCTCTGTTGCTGATGTTGACAGCCATCTTGATGTGCAGGTCTTTGTACATGACTTGCCTCGTCCACTTCAACAGAACGAAATTGTTCAGGTCAGTACAGGCTATTGCATTTCGATTGTTCCACGGCAGCATCCACCCTTTGCAGTTGCTAGCCTTGCCGACATGCTACTGAGCAGTGCAGGCTGGAATGCACAGATTGTCTTGCCACTCGCACCAGATCGGTGGCTGCATGTGTTGACCGACACCGAGCCATGCCGCTTCCGGCTTGACTCTACGCGGCGAATGCATTTGCGTAATGATTTGGCGGACATGTTGGCATACGAGGTCGAGGATCTCACGGTTCAACCTGCTCAACCTAGGATCCTTGACCATCTTGATTACGGTGTCCGGGCACAATCCGTTGTTGTTGCGACTCAGTTGCTTGCCAGGGAAGCCGAGGCTTCCGAGACGCGTACCATTTTCTTGCTGGACATGCGGCCCATCACTGCAGGGCTCGCTTGGGGGGTTGCGAATCATGGTCGCGTCAGGGCTGATCTGCTTGTCGCACGTTTTGATAGCCATTGTCCTGCAGGGTACAGATCACAGATCACTGGCGGCAGGCCTTTGCACACAGATGAGGGTCTGTATTTTGAGGCGCGCCCGGGGGAAGTGCTTTATGTCGACTACGTCGTGCGGGATGTTGTCAGCAGTGACACAGAAGATGATCCTACACCTGGCCCCTCCGCTGCTTCTCCCTCGTCTGACGGCGAAGGTCACTCCAGTAGTTCTGACAGTGCCGCAAGCTCGCGGCGGAGCAGACCCTCCAGGTTGAACAGAGCCAGTGGTACTGGCAGTGAAGCAACGCATCCTCAGGATGGCACATCGCACTCCGGGAACCGAGAAGAGTGCCAGACTTGCTCAAGTCTTGATGCTCCCGGGTTTCCCTCCACTGATGGAAGTGGCGGTAGAGTAGTCATGTGGAGTGACAACTCTTTCTCTGATTTTGTTGAGATCGTTGGTTGGCACATCACCTCTGTCCTCCCGGCTTCCCTTAGGTATCATAGCCTCCTGGCATGCACTGTTGTGCTTTGCAGCCTCCTGATCTTGATTGGCCAAGACTCACGTGCTGCCACACTGCCTTGTGGGTGGGGCTCTGCTCTTGTGGCTGTCTTGATCTACACAAGGGCTCTTTTTGCAGTAATGCTCTGCTCCTTCGGGTTGCCAGCTGCTGAAGCAATGCACATTCCGCCTTTACGCCGAGCCTCACCGGCCTTTGACATGCCATGTTTTGGGATTGAGCAGCTGTGTTCAGGGGCTGTTCCTTGCTTGGCTGGGCCTACTGTTCGCCGGCCGCTTCCCACGCCCAGTCGAAGCAGGGCGAGCATGCCGATTCTTCAGTCAGAGGCCTTTCGAGGCCGACTTTACTCGAGCAGGCTGTGTCGTCGCCTGAGAACACGGCCTTCTTTGAGGCCAGGATTTTACTTGACACGCTTATTGAGCATTTTGGGTGGGAGCCCAGCCCATTCCCTGGCCTTTCTGAGGACCGAAGAGGAGATCAGCCTCGCCAGGCTCCTCTTGGCCTCAAGCAGCTTAGGCTTTCAGAGCACTTGCCAGCGAGGCAATATGACCTCACACAATGCGAGCTGCGTCTTGGTCGAACCCTTGATGATGCTGTTGCGATTGTGAGCTGCCAGTGGGAACTTGCTGAGAGCCTGCCGGACTCCATTCGTGTGCACCCAGCCACAGCTGAACAGCTTGAGACCAGTGCCCCGCTTCCTGGGTACCCTGTGCTGTTTACAGATGGGTCCTACAATGGATCGGTCAGCTCATGGGCGTTTGTGGTAGTCCTTTTGCCAACATGGCACTGCTACTGTCCATGGGTGGGCCAGAGGGCAAGTAGCCTGCGCTGGTCACCCTGCGCACATTGGTGCAGGCCAACACTCAGCCATTGAGGCTGAAAGAAGTGCCATTTTCTGGGCTCTTGTTTGGGCCTTACGCGCCCCTCAAGGTTATTCGGTCTTCCTGCAGGGTGATAATCTTGCAGCACTTGGACAGGCCGCAGGGACATGTCGAGGCCATGAAAGATCACAGCTAGCGACAGCTGCTCGGGCTGTAGCACATGCGGCTGAGGCTCTTGGAAGGCTACGTGCCCGGGATTTGACACATGTTAAAGCACATGAGGGACATGCTTTCCACGAACTTGCTGATGTGCTTGCCCGTGCCCAGAGCTTGCCAGATTCTCCTATGCAGGAGTCCTACAGTTGACAGAGTGGATTCAGGACGGCAGTATCGAATGGCTCTGGATCCTTTACACGACAGCCAGATCTCCGACTGCTTGGCCGCAATTGCAAGGGGACTGTGTTGTTGACAAGGATCGACAAGACATGCCGTTTCCCTTGCCCAGCGTCAGTTTCCTCAGCCTTCGTGGCTCGAGCGGCGCCACTGCGCATACTCAGTCTGAGCAATTCACATTGTATATGCGTCTGCTCTCCATTAATGTGCAAACTTTGGCGGAGCATCAGGCAGATGGTGTGCAGGGGCGTGTGCCTTACGTGCGAGAGCAGCTGGCGCATCAACAGGTTCTGTTTGCAGGCTTGCAGGAAACACGTGCCAAGGAGACTGAGACAATCGTCTCCTCCTGTCATTTCAGATTTCTGTCTGCCTCTGATCAGCGGGGATGTCTGGGCGTCGAACTTTGGGTTGCCCGCACCGTGCCCTTTGCATATAGACATGGCAAGCCCTTGTACTTCGAGGCTCAGGATTTCAGGGTCTTGGCCTGGTCACCCAGGTACCTTGTAACACGCTGTCAGCGATGCAGCCTTAAGCTCCTCCTTGTCGTATGCCATGCCCCGACAGCCTCTGACTCCTGCAGAGCTGGCTGGTGGAAGGATTTTGCTGACAAGCTTCTTGGGATTGTGAAAGGTGATCAAGTTGTTATCCTAGGGGATCTCAATGTACGCTTTGTCCAGCAATCCGAGCCTCATGTTGGGGACTTGCGCTGGGAGTCTGGGGAGGACATCCCGACGCATCTTTTGCGACTGTTGCAAGCTCTTCAGTTGTGGGTGCCTGCCACGTACACAGCTTGCCACCATGGATTGTCACATACTTGGGCCTCCCCTCAACACGGTTCTTTGCCACGAATTGATTACATTGTGGTGCCGATTGAGTGGCCTGCGAAGCCTGCGTCCTCAGTAGTCCTCCATGAGGTTGACTTTGGGCAAGCCGGTGTTGACCACTTCGCAGTGCAGTTGGACATTGAAGTCGAAGTATGGGGGATTGCTGGCAAAGCCCCTAAGAAGCAGCGTATAGATGCTCGGAAGCTCAAGGATCCACGATCTTCGCAGGCCGTTAGGGACATCTGTGACACTGCGCCAGTTGTTCCCCGGACCACCGATGTACACACCCATTGTGATCAGCTCACCAGGCACCTTTTCTCAGGCCTCGCAGCCGCCTTTCCCGTGCATAGGGCTGCATGCAGAAGGGTCTTCTTCACTGAGACCACATGGAACTTCCGGCAACAGCACACTGCTTTGCGCAGGTTAATCCATAAGGGTCTTGTTTGGGTCCTTCGGTTTGAAGTTAGACGGGCCTTTGATCTATGGCGCCACGGCGGCCGCTTTCTGTCGCGAGGATTGCAACTTGTTGCAGCTACCATTGGGCAGGTCAGGCGGGTCTCTGATGCTGTGGCAGACCTGCGTAAGCTCAAACCTTTGCTTCGTAGCTCCATAAGCAAGGACCGAGCGATTTATCTCCATGAGGTTGCAGTTGCTGCCACTCGGGCGCCTGGAAAAAACATCTTTGAGCGACTGCGGCCGCTCCTAGGCCCCCCAAAGAGAAAACAGCGAACTCGCCAATCCCTTCCAGCCATAGAGCTTGAAGACGGCACAGTCGCACCAGACAGTGCTTCAGCAGAAGCCAGATGGATCAGACACTTTGCTGCGATCGAGGCAGGTCATCCGGCTGAGCCTCTTGATATAGTTGTCCAGTGTCTGCGGCGCCAGCACGAGAACCTCTCTGAGGAATGCGAGATCGGCCTCCGTGATGTTCCCGGCAGGGTCATGTTTGAGGCCGGACTCCGGGCAGCTGCCAGCGACCGAGCCGCAGGCTTGGATGGCATCCCTCCTGAGTTGTTGCACTTCCATGCTCCAGAGCTTTCTAGTCTCCTGTTCGGCCTCTTCCTCAAAATGTCATTCCGCAAAGCTGAACCATTGCATTGGAAGGGAGGGGAACTATTTTCCATCCGGAAGCGAAAAGGATCTGTTCTGCAGTGTGACAATTACCGCGCCATATTGGTGAGCTCGTGCCTTGGTAAGGCAGCGCATTGGACCTTTCGCAAGAAGTGTAGCCCACTCCTTGACACCACATCGACGCCGTTGCAGGTTGGTGGAAGAGCAGGATGCCCTGTGCAGTTGGCCATTCAGGCTGCACGCCTCTTTCAGGAAATGTGCAGGCAGGGAGGAGCCTCTTGTGCCCTCATCTTTGTTGACCTCAAAGAGGCCTTTCACAGAGTTGCCCGGCCACTTGTGCACGGTGGGGAGGTTGGGGAGAACCATCTCCGTGGTGTCATCAGTTCCCTTGGTTTGAAGGACAGTGTGCTGCCAGACTTGCAAGCCTATGTCCAATCCAAATCCCTGATCCCGGAGGCCGGGGCTTCGGAGTGGCTCACTGGCATGATGAAGGAGTTCTCATGCGACACATGGTTTGCAATGGGGAGGGAACAGGGAACTGCCCTGGTTACCTCGGGCACTCGGCCGGGAGACAACCTTGCCGATCTGATCTTCTCTTTCCTTTTCTCGCGCATTTTGAAAGAGTTGAGGGATTCCTTTCAGCGTGAGGACATTAGTCTGTGCTTGCCCTGGTGTGATCAATGGCTGTGTGCCGGACCAAATGAAGTCAGCCCTGAAGCGGCTGATCAGGCGGCAAGGCCGATTGACGTCACTTGGATGGACGATTTGGCCCTGCTTGTCTCTGCGCAGGACCCGTCCCTGCTCCTGCAGCGTGCCACAGCTGTCGCCACTGCGACAATCACCGAGTGCATTAGGGCTACTCTTCTGCCGAATCTTGCGCGTGGCAAGACAGAAGCAGTCGTCTGCCTTCGGGGGTGGGGAGCTAAGAAGCTAGCAGCCGAGGTTTTCCGAGGCACGGACCCCTCCCTACAACTAGCTTCTCCGGTCTGGCCTGAGGCCAGGATTCGGCTTGTCCCCACATACAAGCACGTCGGAGGCATGATCAGGGCAGGAGGTGGGCATGACCTTGAGCTGAAACCAAGGATCGGCGCCGCGCATCCTTTCGGGCCCATAAGCGCAAGGTTTTTGCTTCACCACTTGTATCGCCACAAGACAAGTCGGTGCTTTTCATGTCTGTTGTTGAGGGCACTCTGTACTACGGAGCGGGTCTGGCCAGGCATTACTGAGGCAGATGTTGAACGGACCCAGAATGCCTGGTTGGCGTGGCACGCCTCATGCTTCGGCCAATGTACACATTTGAGCAGGCGTGTCACTTGAGCCCGGCGTTTGTGATTGCCTTTGCCCGCATTCTCCCGGCAGAAGCTGCTTTCCATCTTGAGAGACTGCGGCACTTCCGGGTTATCATCACGCAAGCCAGTGAAGAATTGTGGGCTCTTTTGCATGCGGAAAAGACCTGGTTGCATGATGCATGCCGGTCACTGCAGTGGATGCAGCATCAGCTGTACGTTGCTGGGTGTGCCCAGCATCAGGTGCACGAGTGGCCGAGGGCAGTTGAAGCTGTCCGCCAGCCTCCAGGGTTCTGGCGTCGGCTAGTTAAGCGTGCCCGTACATCTGCACTCTTGCTTGCACGGTGGCAAGGTGAGAAGCAGCTCTTCTATGGACAGCTGCTGCGCCAGTTCAAAAAAGCAGGGGTGCAGGTTTCTGATGCACTCACCGACCGAGGACAGGGAGGTGAAGTTTGTGCCGTTTGCAAGCAATTCTTTCCGGATCTGCGCCGCTGGGCGCATCATGCTTTCAAGCGTCATGGGCGTGTTCGCGAGGAGAGGAAACTTGTTGACGGCAAGCAGTGCCCACATTGTCTGCGTCACTTTGCGTGTACTGAGAGGGTTTGCAATCATCTACGGCACAATGCTGCGTGCAGGCGTGCCCTCATTGCTCGAGGACACCAGGTTGATATTGTTCCTGGTGTTGGAAGCAAGAAGTATGATGACGGATCTGGAACGCAACTTCCAGCTGTCCAGGCAGAGGGGCCACTGCTTCCCGGTTCTACTACCGACGGTCTTGACGAGCAACACCGACCTGATCCAGATGTCCTTCTTCGGTTAGAAGAATGCTTCTGTTGCTCCGAGGATTCATGCAGTTCTCCTGAGCATTTGCAGCAGATGTACCGGCAGGCTTTTTCAGTGAGCTGCTTGCAGGTCTCCAGACTGCAGGCGACCATTCGGGCGTGGCAGGTGCTCCTGCAGGAGGAGTTAAACTCCAGCGAGGAGCACTCCCTGCAGTGGAGCTCGTGGCATTTGAGTCTGGTTCGGCGTCTCCAGTGTGTTGATTGGCCGGCATGGCTCTTGCCAGAGGAGGTCGAAAGACGAGCCCCTTTTGTGGTGTATCGGGATGCCGAAACTTTACTCCCGTGGATCCAGGCTCCCTCACTTGTTTTCCGCCAGCCTCCGAGGTTGTTGGTGTTGGAGTTTGTTGCTCAGAGCGCGACGTTGGACTTGGAAGGTACGTCTCCCATGAGGACTGCTGGACTGATCCCGGCAAACTCACTGATGTACTTGCTGGAGAAGCTCACGTTGGTTCTCTCCGAGTCCTTTCTTGTCTTGGACTTCTTGTCACACTTCAACCGCCCCACCCGCTCAAGGGCTACCGACAGCTTGAACCGCAGCTAGTCAGGCTTCGACTGTATTCCGATCTTTTGCGAGGTGCAGTCCACTTATGGTCCCAAGGTCAACCTGCTGTTGTCCTGTGTCCTGACCTTGTCTGCGCCTGCTTGCCTGCTTTGAAGGAGACTGCTCCATACTCACTTCGGACAGGCACTGTCTGGGCCTTCGGAAACGTTCGGTGCGAGGAGGTCCTCTCTTGTTTGCAAGCCAAGAGGGCTGCGTCAGACATTGACTCTTTGCCCGCATCAGAATCAGAATGTATGTATGTACGTATATGCATGCATGGACGGATTGATCGACGGAAGGATGGATGGATGAAAGTGCATGTGCGCAAATGAACCCCCCACTTCCTCAACCTCCCTTTGACCTCTTTGTCTCTGGTAAAGCTACCGATAGCTTGAGGTACCAGCTAACGGACTTGAGATCTTGAAACTGCAACACCGTATGTTCAAACCGAGCTCCCTGAACCCTGATCTGATCCTCGAAGACTCACCATAACAACCTCCTTTCAAGCCCAACCTCCCCAAACCCTGAGCCCGGAAATCCTACAAACCCAAAGCCCGAAGACCCCTTCACCCCCCAACTCCGGCACACCCTTTCTGAACCCTGATTCAAACCATAAGAGTAGAAGCCTGATTCAGCATAAACCTCGAACCGGCCTTCCCGGTAGATGTAGGCCCGAAGTGGGCTGAAGGAGGTCACGAGGACGTAGATGCGCAGGTCGAACTTGAGACCTCTTCTCTGCTGGATCTCGGGTTTCAAACGTTGAACCCAGAGAAGTGGGTAAGGGTTCATCGTAGCTTTCTTGAAAGCTAGTGTTTGGGGTTCAGGGTTCCTGACGGTGGAAGGTGTTCTGGTCATTCCATGTCATGGGAGAGATTTCGGGTAATTTGGCAGAGGCTGTGAGGCTGGGGAGTTTAGGACTTGCCACGGAGCTTGTGATTGAGGGCTTACGAATCCGGGGGCCGTCTCCTCGCATCTTGGTTCGCCTTCTGTCCAAGGTTTCAGGTTTAGGACTCAATTCAGCGTGGGCTTAGGGTTTACAGTTTTTTTTAGCGCACACGAGCTCTGGCACTGGCGCACAGCAAAGGGTTTACAGCTCATAAAGAGATTAGCTCTGGGATTCAGGTCGTGGGGCCTAGTCAGCCCGAATTCTATCAGACTTTAGGGTTTAGGGTTTAGGACCCTGAACCCTATAAACTTCAACCACAAAGCCGGCTTCAGGGCCATTCTCTTCGAAACTCCTATAAGCCTTGATCTCTAAGCTTCAACTCTTCCGAGTTCAGGCTTTCCTCTAGGGCGGTCGCCGGCACCGAACTATGGGGTGAGCTGGAGCTCGGGACCATGAATAGAATAGGCTCTTTGGGGTAGAGCATAAAGGGGAATAAGGAGCTATTCTACTCGTACTAACTAGTCGGGTCTCTCTCCTTTTAGGGGGAAATTCTGAGTCTGGGGGGTAAGGGTTCATAGGCTTGCCTTGGATCAGCAGCGGCTTCTCGACGTACCTGGATACCACGACCTGAGAAAGGATTATCTTTTGGAGTTTGCTGTTGGAGTTTAGTGTTTAGGGGAAGACGTGTCAACACTGTAGCTGTCATTTCTCGCCCCATAAGGGCCAAGAAATTCTTTGCCAACAATAATCGTTTTGGTGCGCGTTGGTTTATATACTATTTGGATGCCTGGACCGCGGATACGGTCTGAACGTATAACCTCTTTGTTTTCTCGCTTCGGTGGTCCTAGAACGGCACAATCCTGCATTCGCGAGCGCTCAAACAGACAATGTGCGCACACAAGGACGTACTGGGTTCAGGCTTTGGGGTTTAGAGTGTGGCTTAGTAGGATGTGCTGGACTCTATTTTTGGCAGTCCACTCACGAGTATACGTGCTTTGGGCTTTTGATATGAAGGTCTCGGGTTCAGGAATTCCGGGTCTAGTCATCCTAAAACTAAGAGGCCATGAAGCCAACAAGCCCTGTGGGTGTCCTGAAACTCGAATCCCCGGAAGTCGAACTGACATCCAAGCTCCCCTAAGCCTTGCTTCTTCAAGCAGAAGGCTAGACCCGAAACAGCTAATCCCAAACCCTGAACCCCACACCGCCCTTCATCCCTGTTATTCAGCAACTGAAGCAAGAAAACTCTGAAATCCCGACACCCCATTCCCCTCCTAAGGTAGCAGCCGACTCCTTCGTTGGGAGCTCGACGAGGTTTCGGAGGAGGAAGATTCCCCTTCCTGCAAGTCTTGGTTCGCTTGTGGTTAAACAAAACCATACATATGCAAAGAATGCGTATATTATATATGCTCAAAGTTGCTTACAACTTGTGTACCTACGTATTCACCCAGCATTTCAAAAGTTGCGTGTTCATACTCGGCCTAGGTCCTAAACCCCTGCGAAATCCGAACAAATCTAGAAAGTAAGTTGAACAGAGAGCGGCGTGCCGTCTCCAGACACATCTGTGCGAGGGGTTCGGGGTTTTGGGTTAGGATGTGTAGTGAATGAGAGGGTCAAACTCTTTGTCAGACGAACCCTCTACCAGAACTTGTATGGTCTTTTCCTTGCACACTGAGCAATTTCGTAATTTCAGGCCGGCTTGGGGTGCTACGGTGGCATAAGAAAATAGACACTTCAAGACAATCTTATCAACTCTGCACCTGAACTCAAAGGCCATAGCTACATGCCATGAGTTTCGGCGTAGATAACATTGCATGTCTCACCTAAAATCCTGGCTCTATTCTCGCTTGAGGGCATCGTATGGGCCTCCATGGAACCTCAAGTGCGATTCCTTCTCATTGGCAGAGGACTATAGGGATTGAAGGCTTTCTTCATGGGGATTCAATCCTACTCTTCCTTGGAGGTCCTGCTTTTGCACAGCTTGCTTCCTCACTGTGGGGCCCTCACCACAAAACGTGGTGAAGCAAAAGAGGAACTACAGTGGTGTGTATGATGTAGGGTTTGTATCACCGAAATTCCTAATCGAACGCCTACTTCCCTGAACCATCCTAAACTTAAACTGCCGTCTACCCGTCTACCCTTCGCAAAACCTTTGTGGCAACAATTAGGGCTTAAGGCAACCCTTACAGTACTTTTGTAGCAGCCCACTGTCCTTGCGATGAGGCCGAGGGCTTGACAATCCACAGCTGCTCGCCGCGGGTCTTCCTTATAGGTATCGGATTTCCCAGTTTTTCCGGCTTTGTCGGCGCCTGTAAGATAGGCTCTTGGGCCTTTAGGGGCCTGGAGTTTAGGGTGTTCAGGTCTGCAGGGCACGGAACAGAGCGCCACTGAGTCTAAACTGAAACCTTTAAGGTTCAGGCAGATAGCCCATCAGTACTGAAGGCATACAGCGTAAAGGGTAACGATCTCCTTCAAGTGGTTTAGGGTCTACTGCTTGCTTGAAGGGTGGTGGGCTCTCTGGGCATCAACCCTACCCTACATCTGAAGACAGCGATCCAGGGTTGTTCCAGATAAGGATTATGGTCCGCGTTGCAAAATAGCCCCCAGCAGAGCGATTCTGCAACTGCCATCAAAAATCAAACCAGGCGAGCCAAGAAATAAGGAACAGATTCATTAGACGCCCTGGGACGAGGCACACCACAATCCCGTAGACCATGCTCAATGAGCTCTACACCTTCTAGTGTAACCTTCAGCAGACCAGAAACCCCACGGCCTGCCTGCCAAGCCCGAAAAAAAAAACTCCGAAGACCCTTCAATACCCAATGGCCAAGCCCAGACGGCAAATCCCTAAACGCCAATCTGTAGAATAGACAGTCCAGGTACCCAAATAGTAGCGATTCTGCCCCTCAACCCAAAACTCTAAGCCTCATAAACATAAAGGTTTATCCCTGGAAAACCCTGTAGGATCCTAAACCCTAAACCCTGCAGCCCAAAACCCTAAAAACCATGTGGGACATGGCTCAAATAGCGCTGTTTGAAGGCCCGCAGCTGCTGCGGCAGAACAAACGTTTCGGGGACGAAGTCAAAGGAGGCGCCGCCTGCAGTGGTTGGGTTACCATTTTACTACGGGTACCTGTAAGGGTTGCTATGAAGGTTCCTCTAAGCGTTATATATGAAGCTGTTAGGGTTATAGTTGCATTTTCATTTATTGAAGTGTAGTGGCTTATTGCGTCTTAAGATGTTGAAGCGGGCTTAGGGTTGGGCAAGGTAAAGGATTTGGCAAGGTGTAGGGTTTAGGGTCTTGCAAAACGTGCGCTGGGCGGAAGGTTTGGGATTTTGGGTGCTGGGCCTTAGGGTTTGGGGATCAAGGTTCTAGGGCTCATACTTCAACGGTCGAAGTCGAGCCTCTTGCAATGGCTTCAAAAACCACCGGAAGCCTACAAAGTGTCGAAACCCCCAAAACCTCAATCTGAATCTCGTAAATCGGAAACGACGACCGGCATGGCCTCCCACCATCTTCGACATTCGCTGAAAGTTGTCCCAGAGCCGATCCTTCCTGTTCAGGGGATATCCCCAATTGATTAGAATCCTTTTTCCATTCGCATAGCAGCATAGCCACATGCTGGTTCTATTTCAACGGGAGTCTGCAGATCCTTAATGCAGAGAAGGAGGGACCCCCTGTTGTTCGAACACCCCCGTAGTGGTGAGAGTGAGGAGGGTGGATGAGTTGGTGGGGGTCGCGAACCCATTGACCCTGTAATGTCTATCATCGCTGCTGTGAAAGCACAAAAGGCAGACGGCTACTATTTGCAGGTGTCAAGGCCCTAAACCTGAAGCACGGTGCTCAAAGAGGGCATCTGCTTGAAGATCGATATTGAACACCAGTTTCCCGAGCGGATTTGGCCATGCGTTGTCCTCTTTGCCAGACAGCATCCTGCAAAGTCTGACTATTGAGCAGACAAACAGAAGCCCTGAACCCCGAGTCTTCAGCATTGAAACTCTGAATCCCGATGTACACTCTGACTCTACAGGGCGGCCCGATGTACTCTCTAAAGGGCGGCAAGAGGCGAAGGTTGACAAGTTCTCAAAGCCGGAGCCATCCGGCAGAACTCCGGATTGCTGAGTTTAACGAGCACCCCTCTCACTTCAGGGATCAAGACAACTGTGAGAATGCTGGAAGCTTTGGATGCGGTCACGGGATTGTTCGTGGACCACTCTGACCTGAAAACTTTCAGACACAAACGCTCAGTTCCAAAACCCAACTAGTAAGTCTACAAATCCGTTGCTTGATGCGCTGTGTCGCATGCCCATGTAGTTTGTACTGAAACAACTGCCTAGAACACCCACGAAGCCCAGACCTAGAATCCTCACTGAAGCCTAAACCCAAACAGCGTGCTAACCCTAAAACAAAAACAGAAACCCTAAACCCTAAACCCTAAACCGAAACCCTAAAACCCAAACATGAAACTCCCGTCTGAACCAACAAACTCCCCAGCGCAGTCCTTGTCAGCTCTGTTGATTGGGGGAAATGATTTACCCGCCTCGAAGCACAACGACTGCTCCGGCAAACCGCCGACATTTTGTAAACCTCCAAAACCTCGACCTAAACCCTCAAATCTGCGCCCGGTACCTACGACCGCTAGACCCTGAGCCTGATTGGAGGTTCAGGGTCTTGGGCTCGGGAAGTTCGGGGTTCGGTGTTGAGGGGTTGAAGGTGTTGGGGCACGTTGCGTGGGAACGAGGAGGTTGTGGGTTTAGCATTTTGGAGCATAGACGGTTTTGCGTTTCGGGGCACATAGTTTAAGCCCAAACCTGCTCAAGCAAGGCCCTAACTTACTTACACGTGTTCAGGGTTTAGGGTATCGGAATCCAAGATAGCAACTCTGATCCTCGCAACCCACAGCCCGGAACCGTACGACTCTACTCCTAAATCCTGAATCCGAGACTACACGCCGCTGTTGCAAGGCTCCTCAACTTTCCGATTCCGTATCCGACTCTGATGCATGCCAAACCCTCAAAACCCACAGGGGCCTGAAATCTCCACCCTGAGCCCTACTTCCTAAAGCCTGAGCCCTGGAGACACTGAAGCCCCGCCACCGAAATCCCAGCCCAAAAAACCCTACAGTGCACCCTGAAAACGTCTTGGAGTTGTCTGAAGAGGGGCTGATACTCGTGCATCAGCTTGTGCACGTTCTCGCGCATCCGGGGTCCGGTCCAGCTAATGAGCCAGTCCTGCCCAGAACAGAAAATCCAACGGTGCCTCCTTACCTTATCCTACAGTAATCCTTCTGGAGTTCACGTCAAGTTCTATGTATTCCTTTACCTTCTGTGCACTTTGGGATTCTCTAGGTCGAAGGATGCACGGAAGAACTACATGAAATTAGCTGTTATGGCCCAAGGTTAGGTTTGGGGGTTCGTGGTGTAATTACTAGTGATAGTAACAACAGCCCTGACTTGGGCTCTCAGGGTAGCACAACAACTGTGAAGTTCACCGTGCTGAGAATACGCGGCCCACATAAGATGCACGTGCTGGCAACAGCAATGTTTCCACAATCGTGAATGTGGTCGGACTATGCACTAAACATTCCAACCCGAGCCACAATAAGAGCTACGATCAACACTCGCTTGATGATGCTGGCTGTTGCCGAAATTGGTGTTATCTGTAGTACGGTACCACTGGTAGAACCCGCGACATGCATAGCAACAACTCAAACATAACCGTAGGCACTCTTGCGTCCTCCCCTTTGGTCGGCCGGAAACCTTTGTTGGGAGGGCTCTTGCGGTTTAGCATTGGTTTCGGGGTTGCTGTTTGTGGTGTCGAGATGGTCGAACAGGGGATTGAAGATTTGGGCACGGCAAACTTCGGGTTTGTGCAGGGACGGCTCTGGAGCACTGGGCATAAAGGATTGCCTGCCTTCGAGGTTGTGTGCCCCAAGTCAACAACTCGAGCACCAAAGCTTACACCCTCTTTGCAAATCTCTCCGTACCTTTGTAGGATCTGGATGGATTTGGACAAATGGTTACAGCATCCCAAGGGCTTTGGAAAGGTGCCACAACATGTTAACAATAAGGCCTTAGCTGAGCTAACTGTCGGGGTTCTGCCCGCCTCCTTATGTTCCCAGATTGTCGATTGCTTCTCTATTTGAGCCCGCCCTCCCTTCAGTCACGAAGCCCCTAATGTAATGAGCTTAATTACCACATTATAAATGTAATAGATGGGGACCCTAAAGACAGTACTACAGGATTTTCCGCACCTCTATTCCGGTTTGGGTTTAGGGTTAAGGTCACTGCAGGCCCAGGCACCGTTGTAGAGAAACGTATCTCGCACAAGCGGAGCATGAATGCGGTCAATGCGGAAAGCCGGGGGCAAGCCACGCCCATCCGCCCTCAGATGCTGCTTTGCATAGGTCACACGCTGTTAGCATGTCGGTTCCTGAAGCTTGAGAAGGCTCAAAAAATAGGAAGCTTTGACAAACCCCGATGCCGGTAAGTCGAGAGCAAAACACTTCTTTTAAGACGACACTCGTGAGGCACGTAACTCTGAACTGGAGTCTAGAATCGTCGCTGGTATATGTAAGGCTCAAGGTTTAGGGTTTGGGGCTCAGGAATTGCTGTTCCTACGAACGTCTTCAGCACATGCACACGACCAGCTCTTACCACTACTGATGCTATGCCACACTTCTTGAGTTCTATTGGCCGGCAGGGGCACACAGCCCGGAAGAATAAAGGAGCTCAGAGTGTCCCGGAGGCCGAATTCGTTTAGATTCGGGGGGGGGGGCAGTGTTGGGCTGTAACCATCAAGCACGATCAACATCAGGATTATCTCTTTTCTTTTTGTGACTGGTGACTGCTCCTTGCGGTCACCACATTTGAGCTCTGAGTGTTGCTGCTAAGTAATTCGTCTCCTACAGAAACAGGCCTGAACATTTAGCAATAGTAATCTACAGTGGTCCTCAGGCTTCCCAATTATGAGTATGATACCCCCAAATCGTTGTTACTCGCAGTCGGGTCTTCAGGCTTGGAAAGCTTGGGATGCCCATATCCGTTCGGCCGTGGATCAGAAACCGCATGTCAAAGACATCTCATAGCCCAAAACCCAACACCCCAAGACCAGGATCCTGAATGAAGCACCGAACCCAGAAGTCACACGAGAGAGAAAACTCTGGCGAAGACGCTGGCCCACCAGTCCCAAGCCTCAACCCTCCGATCCTCTGATTATGCAGGGACGACAGGGGATACGATGCCCATTTACACTTTATTCAAGCCTCTGAGTGGCCTAAACCCGTGGAACCACGAAGCCCTAGACCGAAATCCCTGAATCCCGAAAACCCTAATTAAAGAGGCCCGAAAAGGCCCTAAACCCTAATTCCCTGAATCCCTACCCTCAAAAAGCCCCTAAAGCCCTGTAAAACCCCAGAACTCCGAATCTTCAGCTGCGAGGCATATACCGCGCTATCGAGCAGAACTTGGATCCGGGCTGGACCTGCTCTGCGTTGGGATTGAGGGTTTGGGGAGCTTTTAGGGTTTTGGACTTTCAAGGTTTTAGGCTTTTAGGGTTTTGGGCTTTTAAGGGTTTGGGCTTTAAGGTTGTGGGCTTTTAGGGTTTTGGGCTTTTTAAGGGTTTGGGCTTTTAAGGGTTTGGGCTCTTGGGGGGTTTTGCAGGCTTTCGGATTGAGGGCTTAGGGTTTTAGGATTCAGGGCTGAGGGCGTAGGGCATTTAGGGTTTCGGGTTTAGAGGTGTAGGCTTTAGAGGATTTTGGCTTCCGTGTTGTTTTACAGTTCCGGGGCTAGGATATTAAGGCAAGGCTTTGGTGTCGCGTAGGCCCTGGGGTGCCTTGGTCCCCCGAACAAATCGTAAACCCTGAATCCCCACATGGCAAAGTGGTAAAGGCAAGCCATACCCGGATGCCCGGTGGGCTCTTGTTGATCATGGCGAAGGAACATGTTTGGAGGTCTTCCCACTGCACAGTTGCTGTTCGTTATCCTGCCTTGGAGTGACTTGCTTCTGTAGAAACCTCCTCTAATCGTCACATGCACCACCTGAGTGAATCCAGCAGGCATTTGAGACTGCACATCGTTGCCATATGTTGCCATGCCGGCTGGAAACGATGTTGCGGTGCAAGCATTCGAAGGTTAAGGAATTTGGGTTGGTAGGTTAAGAGTTAAAGGGTCTAGAACTGTTCTACGCCCTACGCAACAAGCCCTAGACTCTTTAACAGGAACCTTTTGTGAACCCAAAATACCTTAACACCCGAGCTTCTGAGGCCATGTGCCGGTGCAAGGTCTATGAAGGGAACCTCGGCCCACCTGCCAGACAGGGATTTGGGGCTTAGGGTCTAGGGCTTAGGGTTTGATAAGGGTTGAGGGTTTGGGTTTTAGGGTTTGGGTGTTTTGGGTTGAGGGTGAACGGGCTGGGGTAACAGGGGATTTTGGCTCTGGGTGTTTTGTCTGGGGCGACGAAGTCGTTTGGAGTTTGGGAGTCTAAAACGTTTGCAGACTCCTTCCCATAGCTGCCATAGCAGGGAATATAGGAGGTGTCCTCATATTCAGGTCTTAAGTCGATTGATATCGCTCTAATCTACAAATACAGGGAGCAAAGAGTGACATGAATTCGTCCTGCTAATCTGCTTCGGTCCCCACTTTTGTCTTAACCTTCAAGCAATTAACTTAAAACCCAATGTAGACCACAGGTTAATTAACCCCCGTATACGGGCCTTAATGTTCGGATCGCTCTTACCGTGATTATGAAGGGTGTTATCGATCGGGGAGTCTGCCTTGACCCCCGGGACCTTGAAGCCTAATCTATAGCAGAAGCCAGAAAGTTGGAACATCATTGGCCTCATGCCCTTACAGTAAAGTATAGGGAATCCCAGCATGAATCCTCCTAAAACTATGTTCCAACTTTCTGGGGTTCACTGTANCTATAGCAGAAGCCAGAAAGTTGGAACATCATTGGCCTCATGCCCTTACAGTAAAGTATAGGGAATCCCAGCATGAATCCTCCTAAAACTATGTTCCAACTTTCTGGGGTTCACTGTAAGATGACCCTACAAAACTTCCAATTCGAAGCTCTGGGTCGCTGGATTCTTAACCCCAAGTCGGTGACCCAGACTTTACATCTGGATCTCAACCGTAGAAGCCAACAGAAGCTGAAAGAACTACTTGAGAGCGAAAGCGAAAGGGTTTGGGATTGAGATGGCTTGAGGGATGTTCACATGCCAGATTTCGAGCTCAATTCGGAAGCGCAGCCCTCAGCCTCTAAGCCCCCGAAATGGCTGAACGCTGACCTCACAAGACCTTCAATCTGGAATGCGGCCACGATATGCAAAAGCAACGTCGGCCCCGAAACTCAAGTCAGGAACACTCTATTATTCCAGCCCGAAATTAACCCATGGGCTTACATGCCGGGTGGAGTTTTAAGGAATTTGGCTTTTAAGGTCTTAGGGCTTTGGTGCGAGCGTTCAAACCCCAAACCCAACCAAAAACGAAATACTAAACCGTACGCCCTGAGACCTTACTCAAACCCTCAATCCTCGAACCTAACCCCTGTACCCTAAACCCTACAGCCCCAACAGCCCCCAACCCTCGACCCCAAAAAGCCCTCAACCCTAAATTAACCCGAAAAGACACCAACCCCAAACCCTACACCTCTCGGTTGACTTCAGGTGCCTTTCACCCAAAGCCGTCTTCACGATCAGCAGCAGCTGCTCGGTACTTGGGGATCGGCCCTCCGAGGGCGCCTCCTCGACTCTTTTCGGGCTTCAGGGCTTTTGGGTTTAGGGTTGAGGGATCAAAGACTTAAGAGCTTTAAAGGGTTTAGGGGCTTAGGGTTCAGGGGTTGAGGGTGTGGTGGGTTCTAAAGCTTCAGGCCCTTCGGGCCTAGGGCTAAGGGTTTAAGGGGTTTTGTGGGTTTAGGGTTCAGGGGTTGAGGGGTTCGATGTTTGGGGTCCAGGTCAGCTGGGGTTTTATGGCTCGCGGACTTAGGATTGAACTCAGGTTGTAGAGTTTAAGGATACCAATCCAAGATGACATCATACAGAAAACGTGCGAGTATCATTTACCATATGTCCCGACTATGGTACCCAAACTGGGCTCTTGAAGAAGTACCCAAATGCTTTCGAGTCTAGTGTGTCGGGTATACTGCCAGCTGTGGCAACCTGGAGATCAATCGAAGACCTTGTTTGCATCTTATGTCTTTACCATCATACTACAAGCTGTTCAGGCCCAGTGGTGGGCTTTCTAGGGAGACTTGCGCTAGACTATTGTTCAACTTCGGATTGGGGGTTTGGGCTTTAGGGGCTCGAGTGCCTGGTAGGCATGCCCAGTGTGGTTCGATGTATGCAATAAGCCCTTTCCCGTCACGCGGACTGCGTAAGGGGCCCGTTGATTCTTGCCCTCAACCCAGAAGGCCCTGCGTAGACCTGGATTGAAGAGGAGGCGGGGTCAAACCCGAAACCCTGAACCCTGGCCTGAAATCCTAAAAAAAATTGAAAAAATTTGAAACCCTGAACCCTGGCCTAAAATCCTAAACCCTACAAGTCCCAGACCCCTCATCTCTCAACATCGAGCAGCCTCATCCGAGTCAGCTGTCTGCTCGCCACTGTCACTGCCCTGGGGGCTTCGGGCTGTGTGAGTTTTGGGATTTGGGAGCAAACCAAGCCCTCGAAACCTGGGAGTTTGGGTTCTCGGAATTCGGAGTTTACGTTTTGAGCTCGTTTTGAGCTCGGGCAGGCTCGAGGCTTTAGGCTTTGGGGTTTAGGGTTTAGGGTTAACGGCCATGGATTTAGGATTTAGGGCTTAGACTTTCATTCTCAAGTCCAGACTTGAAGGTCTGTACACAGCCAAGACTCGGCAACTCCCCAGAACCTCAGCCAAAACTGTGTAATGAGATCCAAATGTTTAGTCATACTATAGTCCCTATATCAACATGCTTCAAATCGGTATGGAGCGTAAGGCTCGAGAGGCCTTGAACCCAGAATCCAAACACCCCACCAGAGACCAAACCCAAAACCACGATGCCAAACTCGTGAATCCTCAAGCCCGCGAAACCGAAAGCAAAAGAACAGCAAATCCAAAACCCCAAAAGCCCCACACCCGCCACACTCAAAAAGCCCTCAAACTCAAAATTTCCAAACATTCCAAACTCCCCAACATTCAAACTCCTTGGACACGATCTCCCTGCAATATCGGTGCCCAAATAAGTTGGCATAATCTCTTTGGATACATTATACCATACTATTACAGTATAGGTCATTATCCAGGTCCTCTTAATTTCCCAAACTTCGGCAACTGGCGGCCTCCCCGTCGGAGTCGTAACCTGGAATTTGCTCCCAGCAACTTTGGAGCATCTCCTCGCACTTGCTCCGGGGTATTTACGGGCTCTTGGGTCTCACATGGGTCTTTTGACATTCTTTGGCATAGGATCTTTGTATCTTTTTGGGAGTGATGGGGCGTTTAGGCCAACAGCAAGGCTTCCGGTGTGCCGGACGGGCAATAATAGTCTGAGTGATTTGGTTGTAGGGGTTCTAGTGCCCAAAACCCTAAACCCTAAACCCTAAACCCAAACCACAACCCTAAACCCTAAGCCCAAAACCCAAAACCCTAAACCCTAAGCCCAAAACCCCAAACCCTAAGCCCAAAACCCTAAACCCTAAGCCCAAAACCCCTAAACCCTAAACCGCAGCCCTTCCCAAAACCTTAGCCTAGGGTTTGGCAGTCTCAGGATTTCGGGTCCCGTCGAAGTTAGTTGAGTTTGTAGACCCCAGGATGCACCAAGCCTAAACCCTAAACCCTGAAGACCCTAAATCCTTAGGTTCCCTAAACTCCCAAAATCCCTGACAACTAAACCCAAGCTGTGTGGCTCCATGCAATCGGCTCTGTCCTTGGAAGCCTTTCTGGGCCTATGCACGGGAAGTTCCGAAAAAAACACCAGACATCCCGAAATGCACCGGTCACGGCCGCGCTTGCAATTCCCTGCACCTGAAATCCTAAAGCAGACCAAAACCTTTAGGCCAAACACTGGCAATCTTCAACTTCTTCCCATGTAAACCTGAAGCCCTGTCTGGTGAAGCCCGAATCTTTTGCTGTAACCTGAAGAATCGACATGGGAGTTTCCGGAAATTAGGGGTACCCTATTTTGGTGACATTATAATAAGAATCCTACTAGTTAGGGTACTACATTAGAGTCCCCTATTTTCGGAAACTCCCACATGGGTGCGGGGCTTAGCGATGGTTCGAGAATCTTGGCAGGATGTCGGGCCAGGCCTACGAGGTCGGGTTTTTGTAGGGAAAAAGGGCTCAGGGCTTGGGGTTTAGGGCTTATAGGCTTTAGGGCTTCGGGCTGAAGGTTTGGGGGCTCAACTCCGAAATCTTCAGCAATCTCCTACTACATTGGAGACTGCAGGAAAAACCCTGCAACACGAACTCGTGTCCTTTGAGGTGCACTGGAGAGCATGGGGTGAATCTAAATCTAGAGCCCCACCTCAAAGCTAGTAAGCTGGTGTGGTGTGCTTGGTTGCTGTAGTGAGGGCAGATCCTGAATCAAGGTCTAAATTGAAATCCCCCAATAGGGCTACTGGCTTCAGGGCCGAACATGAAGGTATGGGTGGGTGCATCGCAGGCGTGCAGGCTCAGGGTAGCTTGATGTGCGGGGTTGTCAGATGCGTTGCCAGGGTATCTTAGATGTTGCGTACCTAGCTCTTTTCCTGAATCTGTGGATGCGGGTTTGGTTGTGCTGGCATCTTCCGTAATAAAGCCCTAAATACTAAACCAAAAAACATAAACTACCGTATGATACCATCTTTCTTGTGCACATGGTCATACAATCTAAGGCGAGATCCTCTCGGCACAAACCACCGAGAGTCTCGACTCTGGAGCCGCGAGGAGGCATCGGAAACTGTAAGCAACGCCCTTGAGCCTTTTAGGGTTTAGGGTTCAGGGTTGTCTCGTTGTTTCTTTTTTGTGTATATGCCTTTTGGGGGAAGAGGTGTTGGTTTCTGGGCTCAGGCGCTTAGGGTTTGTTTCTTTGACATTTGAGTCAAGCTAGTGAGCGAACAGATAAGCTGTAAAGCCTTAACTAATGGCACCAAAGACGGCTAGCTACCCAAAGACAAGCACGCAAATAGCTATTTAGTTGGAGATCCTGGTTCAGGATTCACAAGTTCTCAGGGCCTATAAGAATATCGCTGACATGCATGGCCCCTGACACCTAAACCCTATACATCTTTTGAAATAGCAATAGTAATAATAATAGTAATAATTGTAATAATAGTAATGATAGTAATAACAATACCTAAACCCTATACATCCTTTCAAGTAGAAGTCACCAGGTCTCGATTTGGCAGAGCAAACGTCCACAACTCTAAACCTTTCCGAGCGGAAGGCTGTCGTTGCTGTTGCAGGAGTCTTCACCCTCAGCGACATCTCCTTTTCCGGCGCTCGCACTGAACTGCGAGGCTGTTTGAGACTCTCAGCTTGGAAGCAGGAAAGTTCATGAGACTCTCATCTTAAAGTCTAAAGCCCCTCAGACACCGATTTAGACCTTCTACGAGCCCTTCTTGTCGATCCTAACCCCGAAAACCCCTCATACTCTCCCGCCTTTTTCGTAGAGCCCTTTCGAATAGAGGCTTTGGGAGTCTCGAGCTGGAAGTTGTCCAGGTGTGGGCTGAAAAGGCTTGGGTTTAGGGCTTCTGTGTTTAAATACCGGAAACCTGGTTAGCTGCTAGCCCCGAACCCCTAAGTCGTAATCTTATCAGGGTATAAGCTCCAGACTCAGATCCGGGCCCCCTTTCTTGCCTTTCGGCCTTTAGGATTCAGCCCCCAAGGTCTTACAGGCCTTCGGGTACACTCGTAGCTTACACCAGGAGATCAGCAGGTTGGGTACCACCCGGTATACTTCTCCGGGTTTCACCCGGTCACTGCAGTTCCTCCAGGAGCTCTTCTGGCGTGGTGTCTGGCCATTTCTTGAAGCGCTCTCTCAGTATGTTCCTGATGGGCAACGGTGCTTGCAAACAACACCATGACATCGTGACCACACTTCTTTGTCTATGTTGCTCTGCGCCCGCCGGTAAGCCCCAAATATAAGACTGCTTTCGAAGGCAGAACCCCATCACTGAATGATAGCCAGGTCTCAACAGCTCTTGGTACAACTCCCCGACCTTGTCATCTGCGGATGTCGGGCCAGCTCCACGCGTAGCGAGGGGATGCTTCAAGAGGTCGCTCAGTTCATGCACCTCATGCCCCAGTCCCGCCCTCCAAGCAGATACCTATCTGTCTATATTTAAAACTATATGCGTATATCTATTTATACACATATCTATATTTATACCTATACCTATCTACTATATATATAAGTTAAGACAGAAGCCTGCTTCATGCGATTCCAACTTAACCACCTGAGTTTCTACTGTGGTACGAACATAGACGCTTCTTCTGAATTCTCACAGGGCTATGATAAGACTTAGTAATAATGTAGGAGCCTGAGCAAGAAACCCTAGTCCCATAGCCCCGAAATATCAGGATCCATATGAAGAAGCCGAATAAAGACCCGAGGTTTCCTAACCAGGCTGTTGCTGTCTGTCGTATTTAGAACATACCCCTGAAACAACTGTAGTATAACATGCCCCAAAACCCTATTAAGAACGATTAAAGCCCCGAAACCCTAAACCCTAAAACCCTTATCATCGGGCCTTCAAAAGGAACCCTATTCTTATCGTTCAGGCCGGTATACCCGATATTAACAGGCATGCTGCCGGCATGCCTTTTGTGGTTTCTGGTTTATTTTTCTGGCTTTTGAAGAAGTAGACACTATATCATTATGTCTATACAGTGTATATACTCCAACTCAGCTAGGTACTCCATAGAGTGCACCTGGTACACCCTCCTCACTGCGACCCTCATAACAAGGACCTCTCACACCCAACAGCGACCCAGTGGGCCTTTCACCAAAACGCTTGGAATTCCGTGCACAGTGGGGTGTTGAAGGCTTGGGGTTTAGGGATCCTTCGGGCTCAACATTCGGTTCGGGCTTACTGTCTTGGAGTTCGGGTCTTCAGGTGCTGGATCATGGGCCCAAAATACTTTCACTCGGGTCTTGGGGTACTTTCTAAAACCACAAAAGTAAATCCAAGCCGAAAGGAAGGCACTTAGGATCGGCCGCGGGGCGATCTTTGCAAGGGCCCCAGAGCTGCCCCACCTAGACTAGGCTGCGGTTGCGGGTTTGCTAAAATAGACGACTGTGAGCTGCGGTTTGGGGGGTGTTCAGGAATAGAGCTGTGCACAGCGCTTCGCTTCAGGACCTAAGGGTCCTATATACTATATACAGTTGAAAGGCTCAGCTACAGACTAAACTAAAACCTCAACATCGAAAAGCAAAACCAACGCACTGTGAATTGAACCTAAAAACATTAATATGGGAGGCACCAGAAGAAAGGCAATGGAGCACCAAAGAAGCATACTTAAAGCCCCAAGCATTGGTCCTTGCTTCTGCAAAGAATCCATGTGGGGACAGAGTACGCGCGTTGGCTGCCAACAGCCCCGTGCCCCCGTAGCAACAGGAAAGACACATCCAGTTCTCATAAAGGATAAGACTGGCCACGTTTTGTCCGGTGTCGTTGGTAAAGACCGCATATCAAGGTTCTCCTGGACGAAAACAATCAACTCCTGCTTCAGCGGATGACGGGGCCAGGAGTTCATTTCCATCGCATAGTCGTTTGCTCGGACTTCAACTTGGAGGCAAAGACCGGCAGGCGGAGGCTGCACGGAGTCCACCAGGCGGATTTGGCTGGTCTCGAAGCCCAGGCGCTGAGCAACCAGCTCCTGGATTCGGAGACGCGTCATGTCTTCTGGAAGCAGAAGTTGCAACGTCTGCCCTTGTGGAAGATAGACCAAGACGTTTCTGCGCTCGCAGTCGCGCTCGACATCTGCATGAAGGCCTTCGTGGACACCTGACATCTACAGCACTACCGAGAAAACTGAAGATGCGGAATCGTTGTACTAGCCCGTGTCAGGAACCAGGACCTGCAAAAGCAAACAAGACTAGCGCTTCGAACCCAGACACTGTCCAACAGCATCTTCTGCGTGTATTCATCCAGATTCAGTGCACGCAAGACGCTTTCAAGCTTCAGTTTCTGAAAGCGTAGACAGCATCTGCCATCCACCTTCGTCCAAGTGAAGAATTCCACGGTTGAGGGACTAAGGATCAAGCTTCGATGCGTATGACGAGATCATGATGCAACAAACTGTAGCAGCAACAGGCCAACGTGTAAGGAATACACGACGATAACTGGTAGCGGGTAGCAGTAAAGCCGTCGATGTGTATTCCTCGTGCTCGCAGTGGTTGCTAGTGGCGGTGATAGTATAGTGGCAGGGGCAGCTGTATGGACAATAGTGAAATGGGCAGCAGAAGCATTGGCAGCAACAATTTGTCAGCAACCGGAGCAATTAGTAGTAGCCGAAGAGAAAGCAGGAGCAGCAGTTGCGGTAGCCATAACAGTAGCAGCAGCATTGGTAGTCGTCGTCGTAGTCGTGTTGTCGTCGGAGTCGGCGGCGGCGTAGTGGTAGTAGCACTGCTACGTAATAGTAGTATAGTCGTCGTCATGGTGGTAGTTGTGGTGGTGCTGGTGGTGGCGGTGGCGGTGGTGGTGGCGGTCGTCGGCCGAGCAGTCATGGTCGACGTCGCAGTCTTGGCACAGAACATGTGGCGACATGCAACGGTACAACAACGAGAACTGTCAACCAATTGCCCAATCTAACTAGGCTAGACGAGTTCATAGCACAACCCCTTAAGACCTCATTGGTTTCTCGAAATAACAACTCACTAGCACTTCTCATGTTTGTGTGGCACAAAAGCACACAACAATGATGATGACGAGGGCGATGAGTCTGATAAGCGTAGGGATGATTATGTTAGTGATGGTGATGCTGATGAATGAGAACAGGAGTAGTTACCAGTCGCGGTCCGTGGGGCCTGTTGCCGGTGCACGAGGTCGTCGATCAGCTCCACAATCCTCGTAAATCCCTCCTGTTCGCCAAGAATCTGCTCCGTGTTGTACTGCAGCTGTGCGATGCGACGAATCTCTCCTGCCGCTATGTACAGCTGAGTTAAGGTCAGCGCCCACCTTGAACCACAATCCGAAATCCTACCTCCTGGCACCAGAAATGAAAGAGTGCAGCAGAAGGGCGGTTCGGGGCACCTAGACTAGAGACGTTGAACTTCGGTGAGGTGCATTTCAGATTCAAGCTCGGCGGGAACTCTTTGTTAGCGTCCCCGCGTCCTTGCAACTGGACGTTATCATCATGCTCCCAGTGCTCCCCGGCCAGAATTTCCTGCCACTGCCCTGCCATGGCACGCGGCGAAGCGCTGAAAGTCCTGAATCAATCAAAGCAACGATGCCCGCGCCTCAAACCTCGATGACAGCTTCTCCGGCAAGCTTTAAGGCTGAAAAGGTAGTTCGATAGACTCAACCCTTGAGTTCTTACACCCCAAAACCCTGTAGTATCTATATCATACCGACGATCACTATCTATACCTATATCCATATCACATTGTCTATGATCTCTATCCCTAGCTCGACCCCTGCCTTGGCTGACATTGCCAATGCGCTTGGGCCGAGGTCAAGTCTGCTTCGGGGGATCGGATCTTAAGTCTGCTTTCATAATCTAGAAGGGACTCTTTTTTCGAAAGCTCAGCTTGAAGGGTATAGGGCTTAGGGATGTTTAGGGTTGGGGTACTGGGTCTAAGGATGTTTAGGGTTTCATGATCTTGCAAGGAGCACAGAGAAGGAACACCCTTGAGGAGTATTTGTGTCCATACTGCAAGCTTGCATAGCAATAGAAGATGTACTCAAGCTCCTACGCATTAAACCCGAATTCCTCAGGCCCACCCCCATCTGCTGGGATTCCGAAGGGACCTGGGCCGTTGTCGCATAAATGGTGCAGAGCCTTAAACCCAAGCACCCCAAAGTCCAGAGCTCGTGAACTAAAGCCCGTAACTCCGAACTTTCAGAAATGCTATACAAACAACCCGGAACCTCTTGATCCCATCCAAGCCCTGAGCCCGAGCGCTCAAGCCAAGGCCCTAAGCCCAAAGCCACAAGAAACTAAAGCGCAGGTCCTACACACACGAGAGTCAGGGCTCTGACAGTTTTGCCTTTTCGGGTTTAGGGTGAAAGGATTATACCGGGTTGGGAGCACAGAAAATTCAATGCTGGCGGCTGATCTTCGGGCTTGACGTGCCTTTGGGATATTTGCGGGCTGCCCAAGTTTCTGTACCGAAGCTGCCCTGCATGTTTCTGTCGCATTGGTAGAACGGATGTGACGAACGGATTCCTGAGCAAGAGGTCATTGCCTCGAGCTGCAGTTTGAGGCCATGCACTTTCAAGTGATCTGTTCTCCTCTTTACCGCTGCATGCTGACCGGCGGAAGCGAGGCAACACCAATCTTCTTGCACCACAGGTTGATTTCCTGTGCACTATCATTTGGACGCCAGAGCAGCAAAAGGCGCTTACGCGACACCAGTGCCGATCTACCAGAACACGTCCATCCTCAGTCCTCAAATTGAGGCGTAGTAAAGAAACCCATCAGCGTGACCATACTTATTGCCATAACACAATCTGATACTTGTATCGTCTTGCAGGAACATGAATGTTACCTTTTGTTTTCTACGCTAGCCGCTTGACAAAACACACCAGCTTCTCACCTTAAGGACAGCCTCCTCCTGAAAAACCCAATAGCGTCTGGTTTGTCCATCATCCCTCTTTACCCCGATTCCTGGAACCACCAAGCGCGATAGCTCTGTTTCTTTGTCCCGGCAAGGATCAACATACAGAGGCTGTAACTGTAAGACTATAAGGTTTTCGGGTTGTGGTATTGGGTTCGGGATTAAGAGTTGGGGTGCAAGGCTCACAGCGCACAAGTTGGCGTGCATCGCAACGCATCCGTGCCGCATGCAGAGGAACGGGAGCAGCTACGCCGTGTCAAAGAGAAGTGCCAGCCGTTGCTGCTGACTCTGACTCGAACAATCTAACGTACGGGCCTTGGTTTCCTTAGGAACCCTAAGGAATAATGCTTGTAATTGTTTATGCCTCTATATATATTGGACTCTTACCCCCGATGCCCTTCCTAAACCTTCGAACCCCCCAAATCCGGAAAACAGAAAGTCTGTTTCAGTGCGAAAAACCATGAATGAATAAACCCCTTTTTGAGCCCTTACCATCGATTCCTTCGTGCCCAAGGGCAGCGCTGGTTAGCGGCATCGCTGGGACAGCGTCTCAGTTTGATGCCAGCAGTCTCACCTGCACACCATGGATGGAAACCCACTCGCACATTCAAGGCCCCCAACAATTCCTAAATACTTGGAAAACCCGAGGCAGGTTTCATCCTTACACCCACCCTAAAAGCAAGATGGAAGCCTGGTACTACGCTATTTAGCTATTTTCGGGTCGACATGAACGGCAAGGAGTTTGTGCTTGCACAAAGCTTTACAGGACTTGGCTCAGAACGACCAAGCAAGTTATAATCAGGGTGCGCAATGCACATCGAGGAAGGTGCAGGGATTCTTGTTTCATTGCCGCTTCATGCTATTGGGGATGTGTTGGTGTACGGCTTCTGATTGGAACGACTTCGGATCGTTGGCCTTTCGACCAATGGCCTTTTGACCACTTTGGGTTTTGCGGTCGAAGGCTTCAGAAGGGTTTAGGCTGAAAGCTGGACGGCTAGACATCATGCCTTTAGTTTTGCTCGTACCAGCCCAAACCCTGAACGAACCCTATAAGTAGCCCCTAATTAAGCTAAATACAAAGCCCGAAAGAACAAGCCTAATGCTAGGCGAGCTAACCTTCACAAAACAACACACTCAACCCAGCTTCGAGCGTGCTTGCCCCTTTTCTCCGGAAGCCGCCGCGAGGGGCCGTTGGTCATCGAGCACGGAGTAACAGGGATTCCTCAACTACTGCAATAATCTACTGTTATTGCGAAATGTCCCTATAAACTTCTGCACTCGATTCGGAATACATGACCTCCCACTCAACAAAGGAACTAAGGCTCTGTCGAAGAATAGTGTATGTGGACAACCCTAAGACAGCTGTTCCCTTCAGGCCCGAAGGCATTGGTTCTTGGCCGCTTCAGACCAGCAGCTGGAGAAGGAAGCGCTTCCTCCCAGCCCCACCGTAAACCTCGCACTTCTGGCGGGTACCTTGGGGTTTGGAGTCTAGAGTTTGAGGGTCGGTTTAGGTTTAGGGTTGTGAGTCAGCTGATTTCGGGCTCTAGGACTTTTTTGGAAATGGTGGTTTAAGGTATGGTGTATTTGAGGGCTTGTGTGAAACTCATGGATGAATTTAAGCCATAAAGCCTGGCCTGATTCTGTCATGCTCTGGGCCTCAGACCCTCTTCCAGCCTGTCTGTCTGCCATCGAAACACCAAGACCCCACTGTCGCTTCCTACAGCTTTTCGCTCACGTGATGGTCACTGGTCTTTCAGCCCTGTCTGTCCTAAACCATGTGGTTCGCAAAAAGCCCGGAAAGGCTCAGATAAAATCCAAAACCCGAAACCCCAAGACCCCAAACCCCCTGAACCTACACTCCCCCCCAACCCTCATGAAACAAACACCCACTTGGGTGGTTGTCAAAATTAGGGTCCCTTTTTGGGCACCCTAGTTATAACAGGGACCCAAAAAGGGACCATAATTTGACAACCACCCATTTGGCCCTTACACCAACCAAAGCAAAATTCGGGCTGGAAACCTCGGAAAACTCGAGGAGCCGCTCGGCGGCTACGGCCGGCTCAGTGGAGGCAGATCTGCTGAGTTCCGAACGCACCTTCCCAGGCTTCAGGGATTGGAGTTTGGGCTTTAGGAATCCTAAACACCAAAGAAAACCCTAAACGCCTATAACCACCTCCTATGTTCCGTCACCAAGCCCAACCTGCATGCTTCTCTCGTCTGCTCTAAATCTGCGCTCTCAAGCTCCAAAACCCCAACTCTGGGTCTACAGGCGAAGGGCTTGGGGGTTTGTGGCTGCGCATCGAGATCTTGGGGCTGCGGCTCCAGGGCTTGGGGTTGAGGTCTTGGGATTGGGCTTTGGGGTGCTGAGGGTCAGTAACGCTCCGATCCCGGCAGCCTGGCCACTACGTCATCCCAGGCCGCTCCCCGAGATCGTTGGTCCTGGCGGCAAGATCGCGATAGGACTTAGGCTTTAGGGTTTAGGGTCAGGGTTTCAGGTTCAAGGTTTAGGGATGGGGTCTATAATCTAAAGGGCTATTTTGGGGGGGTTAGACTGTTAGGGGTTAGAGCTTCGGGTTCTGGGTTTCGCAGGTATGGGGTTTGGGGTGTTGTTGGGCGCTCTGCAGGACTATCGGACTTGCGGGGATACAGTCTGTGGCGGCGAATACGGCTGAGGGAATCAGACCTTTTGGGCTGGAGGCTTGGAGCTAAAGGACTACCATTCAGGCTTAGGGTTTACAGCTTGAGTGTATAGGGAAGTAGAATATGCAAGTGTAGAACTAGCTCGGCTGAAGCTACAGTAGCCTAGAGGCCTCTTAACCAAGTTCCTACAATAGCACTACCACTATCTTCTTGCTGCCATGATAGTAGCAATGTAGGGAACCTGGCTCGCGCACCCTAGGTTCATACGCAGTAGGATCCATTGAGAAGCCTGTGATGGACCAGGCAATGAATCAGGTTCAAACATTATGATAAACCAGTATGACGACTACGATATCGAGTACCCCTTGTCGAACCGCTGTAGAACCTTACAGACAATTAATCCGTGTAGAGTCCTTTGAGCGTGAAAAAGCATGAAAGAACCCTCATAGAGTCATCAAAGAAAGCTTCCAGTGGGCTGCAGAAGTGTTGAGCCCTCACGTCGAGATCCCTCTCTGAGAAACGTCCGCGACTCCGGTACTTCTACAGGTCAACATACTTCTCCGAATCGTAAGCCATATAGCCCAAAGCACAACAGCCCAAACCCTAAATCCTTAATCCCAAATGCCAAGCCATTGTACTCAACACCGTAAATCCCAACCGGTCCTACATCCCAAGCCCAAAGCCCTCAAGCCTCAGCCTTAAACTCCAATGAGCGGGAAACAATCGAACCTCCTCCGATGTCATTGGGACATACAGCACACCTTCGTTTGCTTGAATGTTAATGGGTGTAGGGTGTAGGGTTTAGGGGTTTACGGTTTGGGGTTCAGGATTATAGGGTTTAGGGTTTAGGGGTTTAGGGTTTAGGGTAATTGCCGATAAGCTTCGGATATCCGAAGTAAGTATTTGGTTCAGGGTCTCGGGGTTCTAGGACTTTACAGAGGAAGGTTTGCGATGCTGTATTTAGGGCTTGGGGTTGGCGAACACTTTGAACCCTTTAGTTGCTGCTGAGTAAAAGACCTGGTCTTTGGAAGTGTTGAAATCTAGCTGTGATGTAACTCCTCAGAGCTGGGCAATTTTGCAAAATTTCGTAAGTTTCGGTGTGCTGCTCGAAAAACCCGGACAACGCTCCAAGCCAAACACCCCCTAAACCAGCGAGCAGCCCAGGAAAGAGTCGAAAACACTATGATCGAAGCTTTTAGCCCGGAACCCTAAAGCCTAAACGAGACGATCGAAGTTGAATCAAAGAAGCAGCAACCAAGCAGCTGACAAAGAAAGACACCCCCAATTCAGTCAGTAGCTCAGTGCCCCACGGAGGTGTTTTTCTACGATTGGCTCGCCATCCTCGGAGACATCGATGCTGCTTAGCCTCAGTACGTGGATCTAAGATCTGTCAAGCAACTCCAAAACACAAGGGCGAGGATTGCAGCTGGAATCATACCCTTCCTATAACAGTCGGCAGTTCAATCGTCCCTTCCCTGCAGCCTTACAGTTTTAAAGCTTCTTATCACAAGCCCCGCCTGAAAGAGCTCCTGCAATTTTCCACCACCCTACTCATCCCCTTGTGGCACCTCCCTATGTCACACCTGATCTGCCCTGGCAGGTTCCGGGGAACTTAACTTGAGATACCAGAAATCGGAGTATGCAGCACATACTGTGGCAACTTAAAGCCCTAGACCCTGAAACTGAAACCCTAAATTAGGGCCCCAAAAAAGCACATAAGCAAAAATTAGGATAGGGATATCCCATACATATACGCCCCCTTATAATGAAGCCCATTAAGGTAGGGATATCCCCATAAAATGCTTATGCTTATGTGCTTTTTGGGTTCCTAATAAATGAAAGTTCCGTGGCAAAGAAACCCAGTAAAGCAGAAAGCAAGAAAGCAGCCAGGCGTCCACTGGGGTGTGTCTGCCGTGCCGATGGGAGCGACTGCCCGGCCGCCAGGGCGAAGGAGGTTCAGCAGCCAGGGCTGGCAGAGGGGTTTTGGCTTTAGGGCTTGGGTTTTAAGTGTTGGCTTCGGGGTTTAGGGTTTGGGTTTTGGGTTTTGGCTTCAGACTTTAGGGTTTTGGGCTTTGGCTTTGAGGGCGACCGGGTCGAAACACATCCAAACGGGAGAAAATACAACCACACGGGGGAAAACACAACTGCATCATGTTTGTGGGCTGGCCCAAGCGGGAGAAATCACAACTGGCTATTGTGGTGCCTTTATAAGCTTGGACCTGCGCTGCAGAAAACCCATGGTACAGCCTTCAGTTTCCAGCACCAAAGCTGGATAATGGTGGTTGTGATTCGTCCCTTCTCTTCGCGCCCAAGCACGAGTGTGGAATATAACAGAGATAATAGATGTAACATACAAAGTGGGTGTCAAAGACATGTAGGCAATACTTAACATGCTTATTTCGTTTTGTATGATTTCGGTCATGCAGGTGCGAAAGGCATGTAGGCAATACTTAACACGATTATTTCGGTGTGTATGCTTTCGGTCATGTAGGTGCGAAAAGCATGTAGGCAATACCCAACATGATTATTGCGTTTTGTATGCTTTCGGTCATGTAAATCCACCCGTCTAGTTGTGTTTCGACTTATTCTCGGCTTTAGGGTTTAGGGTTTCGGGGTTTCGGAGGGCTTGGCTGGGGGAGAGAGGGGTCTTTGGACCCCTGAAACCCCCATGACTCCGAATGAAACCCATGCAACAGCCCCCCACCTCCGGTCCCTCCAAGGCGGCGCCACAGTGCACGATGTGAAAGCGATTCTCGTCCTTCTGGGTTTTGTTCTTAAAGAACGTTCGGTCGGTAATACAGGGGCCTCAATAATCAGAATAGAACTCTGGTGAAAATCCTAATACGTACTATTGTAGAATACTATAGGGGGACAGTATTACTGGCCATTCAGCCCCTTGTGTGAACAGTTATTAAAGTTGATATGGCCCTAACATCTTAGTTAAGGCCAGCTCTGAAAGGAACTCACGTTGTTTACACCATGCTTCCATTCAGATAACCCTTAAGAAGACAACTTGCTCGGAGGATGTGTAAAGGTGAGGGACTTTGAGGATGTGGGCCTTCAGGGGGGCAAGGGCTTCGAAGTTTGGGCTTATGGGTTTCGGGGTTCAGAGCTTCATGGGATTCCCGCTTCCGGGATTGAAGGCAGATCCCGCAAGCTAGCTTCAATAGCGGCTCTTGGTCTATGATTTGTGGGCTTTGGGCTTTAAACCCTCGTGTTTATGACACCGGAGCTACCCTCATCTCAAAATCCTCAGACCTCTCTGCCTCAACTCAAAACCCAAACCCCTAAGCCCTAGACCTGAGAAGATGCCATGAAGCATGGAAGATCGAACGCCTCAAGTGGCAAAGAGAAGGCCCGACAAGGCACTGGGCTTACTGGGTGTTGGTTCTTCGCGTTTTTCCTGTGGATTTAGTTTGGGAGTTTGGGGCTGCGGAGTTTAGGGGCTTACCAGTCGCGAGGTTTAGGATGTAACTTCAGAACTTCATAGTCATTTCCCAGTTCCCATGGTGGACAGGCGTGACCACCCCAACATAACCCCAGGCCCACGACGCCAGCAAAACAACCCTGAACACGTTGCACTTCGCAGGTCTTCGGAGCACTAGAAGCTGAAGTTCTTACACCACTGGAGTTTTGAGGTATCTTTTGTGCAGATCGGAGTTCACGGGTTGTTTGATGGGCCGCTCGACGCCAAGCGCTGGAACCCAAACTCCTTTCAAACCCTACATCCGATACATCTGAGCCCCAAGAACCCGAAAGCCCGAAACACCAAACTCCGAAATCCTAAAACCCAGCTCCCGCTTCCTCCGTCAGTGTCCGGGCATCCTGACATCGGAGCTCTAGCGTGCCATCAGCCTCAAACAGGCGTTGCTGTTGGAGTTTTGGGATTTAGGTCTCCTCGTCGAGGATTTCCACCAGCATTCAGGGTTAGGGTTGACATGCGTTCGGATTTCGGGACTAGGCTTATGCCTTAAGTTTGAAGCTGATCGCTGGCTCCCACGAAGGACAAACAGGTAGTTTAGGGGGGTTTTAGATTTCGAAGCTTCAAAGGAGAAGCCTTGAGCCGCTTCAGCCTAATGACAATGATGGTAATAATATTCATACTAATAAGAGTACTAATAGCACTAATAGTATTAATAGTCGTACTAATAATACTAATAATCGTACTAATACTATTAGTAATAGTAGACTCTTGAACCCTTACACCCTGCACCCTTAGACCGTAAGCTCTCAAGCCCTAAACTCTCAAACTCTCACCAACAGACCCATGGAAACTTACACCCAGAAACCTTTGTCCCACGACAACCCTAAAACCTGAAACCCCACAACAAAAAAATACTCACTGAAGCACTCTAGCCCTGTGCCCGCTGCGGCACGAGCAGGGCTTTGTGGTTCTCTGCCACGTTGAGAACCGACTCGTCTGCGAGCTCCTGCAACACTGTAACAATGGTCTACATGATATCTATTAGAACCGTCCCTAAACCCTGAACCCTAAACCCCTAAACCCTAAACCCTAAACCCCTAAACCCTGAGTCCTTTCAGCCTGCAGCTTCAGTGTGATGAGGGCTTAGGGTTCAGCATTCATGGCTTGATTCAGCCGAATCTGAATGTTTTTCATGTGCAGGGCTTGCAGCTCTAGAAGCTCACAGCGGCAATGCAGTTCTAACCCACTAGGCACCTGAACCCAAGCGTGAGCTGACAAATAGCAAACCCTGAACCCAATCAGGACTTCCGACTGGACCCCCGGATGAAACTTACAGAGTGTCAAGAGATCCGCATGGAACAAAGCAGCCACTAGCCTGACGAGGAAGCAAAGTTTAAGCGACAATGGCGTGGGCTTTTATGCAGAAGCTGATGGCAGTCGCCATGACAATCGTGATGCGATGCCGTGGTTGGCACATAACGATGAATGCGTTGACAGCTTGAGATGATCGACATTGTGGCGCGATCACGGCGATGAGGATGGTGACACGGACAGCTCTGAATTGTAATGAGTAAAGCAGAGATGATGGCGACATGACGGCTGCTTGTGGTGTCACTGGCTCCGGCAACCCCGCATCATACATTTGAAGGCTCCTTGATGTGCTCCAAGCCCAGCACACGTCCATGGCCCACAACAAGGTGGGCGAGCCTTTCTCGGGTTTCAGGTTCAGGGTGCCAGGTTCGAGTCTTTTGGGCTGTAGGTTCAATGTCCTGTCGGGCACGCTGGCCGACAAAGCCAGGACAATGACATGATGAAGCTAGTCAAGTCTTTGCCGACACGTCAAAACCTCGCGAAAACCCCAAAGCTCCAAATGCCTAAACCCCAAATCCCGTGCAGAATCCTATCAAACCGTCTAAAACCCTGTGAAAGCCGTCTGAAATCCTAAACCCCAAACCCTTAAACCTCAAACCCAAAAGCCCCAAAGCCGCCGAGGCTCATTGCTGACATGCACCCACTGCCCGAGCCCAGGTCAAGGATCCGAAGCCTCTCCGGGAAGTATTTAGGGTTTAGGGTTTAGGGTTCCTGTTTCTTGAGGGCAACCCCTTAACCCTGAATAACTTACCTTTTTTGTTCCTTATTCTAATTTCCATATATTAGTCCTTAAAAGGTAGGTTATTCCGGGTTAAGGTAGGGCATTCAGGGTTCAGACTTTGACATGGTCTTTGCTGCTGTCTGTTGTGTTGCTTTTCGGGTTGCTTTGAAGAGGTTCACGGCTCTGGCGAGTCTTGGTGTGAGCGTTGGGGGCGGTGAACCTTCCGCACTGAAGTGGATTTCGGGCGGCTTTGGCTTCGGCCAAGGCTTCGTAGAAGATCTTGAAGTTGTCCTTGCTATATATTGATGTGAAGGGATACCAAGAAACAGTATTACTAGCTAGTCAGGCTCAATATCGCGAAGCCTATCGTTTCGGGCCTTGGCTTTTAAAGTTCCCCAGCAGTTTTGTGGGTTTAGTGTTTGGGTCTCAGGTTGACTTGGAGCTGCGTGGCTGCGCATAGGATTTAAGGATGTCGGGCTTCGCAGCGTGCTAAGGCGCGCTACATGCCCCGAAACCCCAGCATCCCAGGAACACCAAACAGGGGCTGCAAGGTCGAACGGTCTAGGGCTTAGGGCCCCCAGCATCCTCACCAATACTGAACCCAAGTCTCATAAACCTAAAATCCAGAAGGCTGAGAGCCACGCTCTTCGTCAATGCTGGCGATCTTGTCCTGGGACTCAGGTAATATAGTATACGACGACTACGGTTGGTGGGTAGAACATACTTCATAATGGGACCACACGGGCATACGATCAGCAATTGTGCAGACCACTACTCGCTATCTTGCCCCATAAAACCTCAACCTGAAACCCTCGGCCCTTACTGTGGTGTGCAACAACCCACCTACACGTCGGATTGCAGAGCCGGCTTTGTACCCAACTAGTTTCTGTAGTTCCCGGGACACCACCCACTATGGACATGGAGAACCTTAAACCCGTCACCCTATAAGACCATATAAAGTCCTGTTTAACACCTTTTAAGACTCGTGAAGCCTCAATGCTGCCCAACCTTCACTTCTTCTAGGAACTATGCCCTTCTGGCTGAGTTGCTGAATATGACCCCAACACTCCCCACATAAACACCCCTAGCCATAAAACGCCAAGAAACCTGCACAACCCTAGACATGTCAAAAGCAAGAGCACCGGGGCATTGTCCTGCACCAACTCTAGTGCAGCGGCATGCACATGAGGTGCCGAAACCTTCGAGAGCTCTCTTGGGTTTTGGAGGTCAACCCCATCAAGATGCGTTGCAAGCTTGGGGGGGGGGGGACTACAGACCCTAACCCCGAAACCGCCCAAGCCGAAAATGCCAACTACATAATCCAAACCCGAACCCTACAATCTCAAAAAAACCCTGAAGCAACAAACTCACCAAAGTAGGAGTCTAAATTAAGTCTTTCTCCCCCCATACCCCAGACTTCATTATCAACCCGACACTGCTTAAAGCCTAAACCGTATATCCCCCCACCCTTACCCCCTTGTAACACCCTATACATTAAACGCCGTTGTGAAGCTCTGGCAGCAGCAAAAACAACATATTATTACAAAGCCTGAACCCTAACCTAGCGAAACGCAAAACCCTGCCAAACCCCTCTTTATAAAGCCCTGGCAGAGCAGCAGCCGGCCTGGGCGCCTGTCCTACCCAGCACTGCAGCCGCATCGAGGTAAGCATCTCCGTCTGCGCAAGTCGCCAAGGAACCCCCAAAAAGAAAAAGTACTTAGGTATCGATTTAATCTACGATAGCTGATCTAGGGCGTAGGATGCAGGGTTTCGGGGAACTCTACCTCAAATTACAAGGAAGGATCCTTGAGGTGCGTTGCCCTGCTTCAAGCACATAGGGTTCATTCACTTCGTTGAGAGTAGCTTGCTAGCTTCAAGATTCCTAGAAGGGTTCCGGGTTCTGACAAAGGGTTCCTACAATGGTCCCTAGGCACGGCCCACTGTGCTCTCTTGGGGGAAGCCGACGGAAGCCTCGAACAAGAGGCCGACGAGGGCTTGGGGATAAGGGGGCTGGGGCTTCTTAAAATTTGTCTAGGGCTTAACAAGGTTTTACGTTTATGGTGTTTTTCGAAATAAAGGTTTGGAGGTTTAGGTTCTACCGTTTTTTTCCGCGCTGTGATGGAATTTGGGCGGGGGTCTGGTATTTTAGGGCCTGTGGTTTTGCTGTGCCTTGCTGTCAAAGGAGTGACTGTAAGGGCTTAGGGCTCAAAATGTCGAACTCTCCGATGAAGCACCTTGTTTCAGTTCTAGTGCGATCTCGACCAAAGGCCGAAGGACGAAGTCCTTTGTCCTCCGGACCTTCTGGACGAACCTTCATTACGATCCCCCAACCCCTACAAATCCTGAGCCTCCAAACCCCAAACCCTTAAACCCTGACCGAGACTTCCTCCCTGAAATAACAATACCTGCCCCTTCTGAACTTTGAAACACTGAGCCTCACCTTCAGGAACGAAGTCGGCTCTGTCCACAGCTCCGTAAGCCTTGCAAGGTTTGAGATAGTGGTCTGAAAAGTTAGAAACGATGTCCACCGCTGAGCCCCTACATCGGCATACTACATAGAAAGCCCAAAACTGCGTTGCAACTATGAAGGCTGCTATATTCGGCTTTCGAGTTTGAGGTCGTGGGGTTTTTTGCTTCGGATTTCAGGTCTCTGGTGCTCTGAGAGCTTCTCAGGCTCAGGGGACCCACGGTTTAGGGTTTAGGGTTTAGGGTTCTGAGGCTCAGGGGATCTGAAGCTGTAGCGATTGGGAACTTGCGGGAAAATCGGGTGGCTCAGTCGAAGGTCTTGTCGACTTCGAGGTTTCAGGGTTTTAGAGAGATGTAGGAAGAAAGCCACATAACTTTGTCATAGTTGGGTAACATTTGGAATTTTTATGGGTACTTAAAGCCAATAAGGAATAGAAACTTACATTTCTAATCCTATCCCAACCATGAACTAGATAACATAAACTCGCATCCCCAAGCTTTGCCTCTACCGCCTTTGCACTGCGGAGGACGCCGTGCCGAAAGAGGAGCTCTGTTAGCTCCTGCCAGCGCGGGTGGGCCCAGATTGGAGAACCCCGAACCCAAACGCGAAACGCCTACCTTGGACTACCATAACCTACTCCTTCGTACGGGTATCAGTGCCACGGGAATTATAGGGACCTTACAAAATATAGTTTTTAGAATGTACTAAAATCCAAAGCCCCGAGCCTGCAAACCTTCAACCTCTCCACTCCCTTCATACCGACGCTACGACTATGAACCCCTGCTGAACCCCTAACCCTGCTCCCTGTAAGTCTGCCACCTTGGGCCGGGAACCTCTAGTAAGTCTAGAACCCGCTCTAAAAAAAAAACAATAAACTCCCTGAGCCCCGAATCCAAAGCCCTAGACCGTCAACCACAAATCCAAACACCCAAAAGTCTTAACCCTAAACTCTGCGTTGCACCAAACCCTAACCTCTAAACGCTACGGCACCCTGGCCCCTCGCACATTGTAGCACCTCATGGCTGTCGGCCGTGCTCAAACGCACCCCGCAAAAGCGGCACACTGGAACCTCCTCCTGGTTTGCTTTGGCGCGTCAGCCTTACGTTTGGGGGTTTGGACTTCTAGGATGTGTGGCTTAAGGCTTGAAGCATTTGGGGAATGGGATTGTAGAATCTTGATTTGTAGGGCTGGTTCGAAGCTCGGAGCTCGCAGAAGATTGAGTGCTTCAGTGTGTGAGGTTTGTGTGTTTGATTATAGATCTCAAGGTTTTGGGGGTCAAGGGTTCGGGCTTTATTTCCAAGCACCAAGCACAAGCTCCCTTCGACTCCTCCGGCACCGCCGCCGTGGGAGCTCGGCTTCCCATCGCTCGCACACTCCAACTCTTGGGGCTAAAGGGGTTTGAGAATTCGTTGAGGGTCTTGGTTGCTGAGTTCATAAGCCCCAAAAAGTGTACACTTTCAGTTTTATGGTGGGTAAGAGTATCCCAAAACGTGTAAAGTCTATCCACTCAGCTACTAAGGGGTGTATCCGGGTTTAGCACCTTAACTCTGAATCCTCAACCCTAACCCCTATATCCCCTAAATCCTAAGGACTGGTATTGAGGGCTTCGGTTGGGGGAGTCCCCGGAGGTGCTGAGGAATTCAGGGCATCAAGTCTGCGTCAGCTCAAGGTGGTGGAGATCTTCGGCGTCAGCGAATTCAGACAATTGAGCTGAATGAGGCAAATAGCTTACACGAAGATGCTAAGCTGCTACTCATTCTTCAGGCCCCTATATTAATCCTTCGCGGTTGGTGGAGCTTTCAAGACTTTTCGGGTTCCTAAAGTGGGTTGCTATGCTGGCCATGAGAAGGGCTAGCGGCTAGACACTTAGAGACTTAGGCTTAATGTTGGCTTCGGCTTTAGTTGCAAGCATCTTCCGGTGTTCACTGTTGTGGGCTGCAGGTCGCAAGAGCCCAAAGCTACGCTTCTCCAGAATCACTTCGAAAGTACACAACAGTGCAGAAGCGGGACAGAGTTTTCAGCATCGGCGCCGGACTGTCGACTCGAAAAACACCCGCGCCCTAAACACTATGAACCTAACCCCTATTTTCACCCCAAAAACCCGGAACCTTAAACCTTCAAACCCCTGAAGGAACTTCGAGGACCCCCTTCTTGCGATCACCTCCGGTTGCAAGTCTCTACATTCACACTTGCGACCCTAAGCCCTCATGGCACCCAAACCCTCCATGCCTTCTTGCGCAGCATCTCGTTCTCCTGCTGCATTGCCTCAGCTCTTGCGCTCCCTTTTCAAGGCTTGGAAAGTGTTGAAATTTCTGTGTAAAGTGTGTAGACTTTAACAAGGGTTGAAGCTTATAGGGGGTACAATCAGAAAACCTGCAAAATTCGACTGCAGGAGCTACTGACTGGGACCTGGTAAACCTTCAGCGTTTAGGGTCTGGGGTCTAGAGCTTATGTAGGCCTGGGCTTTTTGGCTTTAGGGTTTAGGGTTCCGGTTAGTTAAATGTCAGGGGGTTTGGGGCCTATAGAACCCTGCGAGTGGATAGGTTGCAAAAAAGGCACAAAAAGTCCCTGCAGTGCGCCAACACCCGAAACCGCGCACCTCGCCAGCAAGCCTTAGCCGTAAAACCCAGCCATGAACCTGAAAAACTCTAAACCCCGGACCCTAAACTCTGAGCCCTAAACCATCAATCCTACAACCCAAAATCCTTAGCCCAAGACTATGAAACCTGAAACCTTAAACCCTGACCGAGACGGCCACCGACATGCGCCTCCGGAAATCTTCGACCTTAAAGGAGGGATTGTATGTGCTGTTAGCTGCAAGGTTTGAAGGTGGGCCACTTCAAAAATAATTTTGTATATATATATATACACACACATATATACATACATACATGTGTTTTTTATAAAGATATCATGACACTCAGCCTTAGTCCTGTCGGGTTCATGAGGCTTCGTACGTGGTTTTGGGTGGTTTGGGGGTCCTTGATGGTTGGTTGAGGGCTTCTACAGGGCAGGCCTGAGCTAGGGTCACATACCACAGAAGCCCAAAGAAACACCTGAACTTAACTAGGTGGTTGTCAAAATTAGGGTCGTTTTGGGTACAGTACCCTAAATACTAGGTGCCGTACTATCTTAGGGACCGAAAAAGGGACCATAGTTTTGACAACCACCCAACTGTTGCGAGTAATACCCCGTACGAAGGGGAGGTAGGTCTCAAAAGCTTATGTTGATGAGCAGTGTCTCAGGATGTGTTGCTGGGCTTCTCGGGGTAAGTTCTTGCTGGCATCTTGAGGCTGCATTCGTGCGCTTCCGTTGCCACCATGTTTCGAGCTACAGTTTCGGTGATAGAAAGGCAAAATTGCTACCACAAAAGGGGTACAACCCTGCAGGCGGCTGAAGGGTAGGCAAGGCTTATTCGGCTCTGCAGCGCATTTTGTATCGGAATTATGCAGCAAGATTTCTGGAACCTGGCTGCGCGATTCGCCCTATAAGCCTCTTAGCTCCATAAACATGTCAAGGTTTTCAGCTTGGAATTGGCAGGGGAAGGGTTTCCGGAGGACCGTTCGGGGTTAAACCTGTGCAAACATGTCCGATGAGAGTTTCGAAAACGATGCATGGGTGTATACAAGGGTTACTATAAGGGATCTAGAAGGGTACTATAATATAGGGGCCCTGATAATAAGAATAGGGTTTGGGGTATTTTGCAGCTTTGCCTCCGGAGTTCACGCTTTGTCGTTGCTTGCCCACGCAGGCATCATAACTTTCCCTCGACATATTACGAAAAGCCCCTTTAGTTGTTCCGGTCTACTGTCACCAAAGATGCAATGCCGAGGTGTCGAGAATTAGATCTGGATGATCGGGTCGATTGCACTGTAGATGCCTAGTGGATTGAAAGCACCAGAATTTCATCATCGACTTGGCAGGGTGGAGCATCAAAAAGCCATAAGCCTTCAATCAAGCGCGAGGCCTGATTCGGAAGGCAGTCTCTCAGGCAGCATCTCACGATTGGTGCCCGGTCCCGACTTGCAGAGAAGCAATTTAGTGATAAGCAGAAGTTAAGTAGTCGAATAATCGCATTTATGCCAGTTCAGCTTAGTTCTCATGATAATCATGCTCAGAATACAAAACAAGTCATGGCGAAGGGTCATTCAAGGTCCTTCAATGGACTATTTCAGTGGTGACGTCGTTCGCAGTCTTCAAGAAGTCCTCAATCAAATAGAGACCATAACCTCCAATGGGCACAGGCCCAAAGCTCCAGAGGCTAGATCCTGAAAACTCAACCCAGACCGCTGCCCCCAAATCTTAAACCCTAAACCCCAACCCCTGGCAACCCTGAACTACCCCCCTAGACAAACCCTACTCCCTCATCTACAGTCCCAGAAACCCGAAAACCCGAGAAATCCCAATCATCCCGAAACCCTCCAAAACCCAAAACCCCGAAACCCCAGACATCCCTAAACCCTGAATCCTAAATCCTGAACCCCCAACAAGATCCCTCGGGTCCCAGCTGATCCCACTTCCGACGGAGCGCCGGAAGGCATCTGAGCGTTTTCATGCTGGGGCGTTCGATAACTAGAAAGGCTCTTTTCATTATAGTATAATAGGGGGCTTTTATTAAGTAGAAAGGCTCTGTTATTCTAATATGTAGAAAGGCTCTTTTATTCTAGGACTGTAGTGGGCTTTTATTAAGTAGAAAAAGCTCTGTTATTCTAATGTGTAGAAAGGCTCTTTTGTTATAGTATAATATATAGGGGGCTTTTATTAAGTAGAAAGGCTCTGCAAATTCAATATGTACAGGCTCATTTACTATAGTATCATAGGGGATGTTTTTAAGTAGAAGGCTCCTTTATTTTAATATGTAGAAAGGCTCTTTTATTAAAGGGCTGTAGTGTGCTTTTATTAAGTAGAACGGCTCTGTTATTTTAATACGTAGAAAGGCTCTTTTATTGTAGTATAACAGCTGGCTTTTGAGAAGTAGAAAGGCTCTTTCATACTTGTACTATGATGATTAGAAGTGCTCTTGTGCATTCTTATACTTCAGTACTATAGAGCTTTACTAGGCCTGTACAGGGTGTTACGAGGTTTCATGACATATACATGGGCGTTCAGGTTAACAATGATGGTATAGGGCTGTGCACCTTAACAGTTGGATTGGGGTTTTGGGGGGTCGCACTGGCCACGTGCCTGGCTCCAGCGCTGTGGGCTCGCGAAGCCAGACCTCATCCGCAGAAATTCCGCAACCCTGTAACTTCAAAAGTGTAGGGCTTAATTGTGGCTACAAAAGGGATCTGAGTTTAAAATTTACGGTATCTTCATGAATTAAAGTGTCTTTACAGTCTCCGGGTCTATCAGAACAAGTTCGGGCTCAGTTCGGGACAAAGATTCTGGGTGCTTCGGGATTCAACGCTGCGGGGTGGGCCATCTCAGTTGGCTGCAGATAGGCTAAGACTGCGGTGAATACTGAGACCGACACAGCCTAGACACAAAAAAACTCCAAACTCCAACCAGCTCTTGTTTGTAGCCTGCAAAAAAATCTCAGCGCGCAGGGAGGTCAAGACCGATAAATGCTGCAGAGCGTCATGGGCGTTTCGCGCCCGGAGACAAGTCTACTCCTGGCCGGCTTCTGGAATCTTCAAGCATACAAGGGCTCCACAATCATGCGATTTACGGTGTCGGTTTAGGGCGTACAAGGTTTAGGGTTCAGGGCTTCAGCAGAATTATATGCTGGCTGTTCCGTGATGGGTCTCTGTGTTTCTCGCTCGTTGCATAGATCTGCACCTCAAGTCCCAAAAGACTCACCCCAAGCTCCCTCTCAGATCCCGACGTCCACATCTGGCGAAACTCGATAAAATCTTAGGCATCCTTTAGAGAGCTACTCTTCAAGAAGCTTGCCTGCATATCTGAAGAACAGCACTGTGGCACCTCACGTCCATGCATGACTTAGAAAATGACGTGATTGCCAGTTAGGTTTACAATTCTTCCGGAGTTGGAAGCCTCAGGGATTTGGCTTCACAATGTGAGGATGTTCCTGTAAGCACAGAGACTAAGGTCCTTGAGGAACTATTATTCCATAATATTACAAACTCTAGATTATGAATCCCAGGATGTACTGCGAAGAGCTCGTCGGCACAGTCACAGTCTATCTTCGCAATTCGCATGAAGGCATTTCGGTCTTTAGCTTCTCTGCTCTTCAGCATGCAGTGAGGGTGAGGTAGTCTGCCTGAGTGTTAAGTGTTTCGGCTGCACCTTCACATCAAGAGTTTACGTTCTTGGGATGTACGCTAAACAAACCCCGAACCCTAAAACCTCAAACCTGCAGGCATGGGTTTCCGGCATGCAACCACAAAGCAGGTGCACACGATCATGTCCAGAATAACATCCGGAGCCAAACCTTCTTCTAAGCTACGCATTGTACAAGCTGGGTTGTCATGATAACTAAACCCTTAACGCTTAAACCTAAACCCGAAAATCCCAAAGAAGGGACATGCCAGCAACTCCCACCCCGGTTGTATGAGCTCGAGAGCGACCTTTTGAGACACCCGATCTGGGAGCTTTTTGCAGCAATCCCATTTGGGGTTTAGGAATCGGGGTTTCGGGGTTTAGGGTAAACAGGTTCTCGGGTTTAGGGATGCAAGTTTATGGTTTTGGCTTCTAGATCTCAGTGTTTGGAGGGCTGGTTGCAAGCTTTTGGGATGTTGAGGACCGACCGCTCAAAGAGTAAGAAGACGAGGCTTCGTGAGGGTAGAGTCAATCTCCGCAACCACTCCCGACCTCCAGATGTTGAGGTTGCCTTGATGTGGTGCTTGTATGAAGGATCCGACTATGGCCTGTCCACGAAAGGGTATCTTGATTTTCTGAAAACTTCCTGTTAGTAATTGTATGGACCCTTCTTGACTCTTCAGTGTACACAAACTCACTGGATGCTCGAGTCCATGTTGAACTTCGTGCCGAGTGCAGGCTCGAAAACTCAACCCCGAACCCAAAGCCCCAAACTGCAAACCGTTACCCCCGACAGTTCTTGCCGTATGGTGTTGGCCATTTCACTGCCATGGGTGCGCATGACCTGAATTCCCTGCTGGGGCATCTCGCCATGTTCAGGGTTTGAGGGTTTTGGGCTTCACTGGGCTTTTAAGTAACCAGGGAGAAAAAAGTATAGACTTTTAGTTCATAATGGTTCCTGGAAGAAAAAAGTATTAAAGTATGGTACTCCGAAGCCCGGTTCAGGGTTTAGGGTCTAAGGTTCGGAGTTTACAGGTTTGGGCTTCGCGGTTCAGGGTTTGGAGGTGTTGGGCTTCAGGGTTAAGGACCGGGCAGGCTTGGCATAGAGGATTTTTTCTGTCCAGGGATGATTTAGTAACTCTGGGTTCATGGCACCTCAACCCTTTAGCGACACAGGCTTTTGCGGCTTACTTGCTGGCGGGGGCATCCTTCCACCTTAACCTTGAGGCCCGAACCCCTGAATCCTAATCGACGTAGGTTCAGGACCCTCAATCTCCTCGCTCTCCAAACCAGCCCTTGATGACAGAATGGCGTCCGCTTCAAAAATTTGCAGAAACCCTACATCAGCCGGAAGTTGCGGTCCATACTCAGGCCTCTATATTCCTTAAGCCGGAGTCTCTGGGAGCAGCCCAAGATATCCGGAGCCCAAGACAATCCCCCAAGCTCTCGACCCGGAGTTCGGAGGAAGCATTCCCTGGATCCAAGAGATCTGAAGATAGGGCTTAGGGATCAGGATTTAGGGTTTCGGGATTAGGGTTTAGGGCTTCGGGTGAGAGCGTTGGAGGACGGAAACTTCGCTCAGGATCTAGGGATTGCTTAGGCCCCTGTTTTCGACAACCTATATTATTCGAAGTCTTCTGGTTGCCGTTAGAGTTCCCTTGTGGGCCATGGCACATTCTGTAGAAAAAATACCTACGGGCTTCGATCATCCAGAAACGATCCAACAGCCCTAGGTGTAGAGGTGGGCTTCCTTCCCGGGCCCGAATACGGCAAAGCTCTACCACCCCCGAAAGACCTAAACCAAATCCAAAGCCCCTGAGGTGTTCAAAAGCTTTTGGTCTTTCTTGCATTGGGTTTCAAGCGTTTTGTTCTGGGCGGTTTCAAGAATACCAAGGGAATGTTAAGTGCTTAGAAACGGTCTTCTTCATAATAGGACTTAGTCGGGGTTCTGCCAGGAAGGATCCGAGAACTGTACCGCCTATATGGGGGCAACAAGTGTTGGGAAAGCTCGGTCAACAACTGAACGTTGACCCTTCAACCCCAAGACCAACCCTTAAACCTTAAGCCTCAAACCCTGACCCCTAAACCACAATACCCAAACCCCAAAACCTGACCGCTAAACCCTGCACCCTAAACCCTAAACTTTGCATTTAAGGAAGGCGTTCGGCTTCAGGTCTTTTGTTCAAAAGTATAAGGTTTAGGACCTAGGAGGGTATTTAGGATGTAGTGCTCTCGGGTTCGGTGCTAGCAGCTAGCGACGACCAAAACGAACCAAGACAGAAAGCACGAAAAACAATCTAACCCCACGAAGGTCCTACCCTAAACGCCCCTGTAAACCCTAAACCCAAAGAGCTGGTCAACCTGTCATGGCCATAGAAGACCCTATAAGCCCTAAGCTCATTGAGAAGGTCGCATGCCAGGGCCTGCTGTCCCATCTGGCGCTGGAGATCTTTCACCTGATTCTTGGGGTTGCGGTTTAAAAACAGGGTGTAAGGTTTAGGGCTTACGTTTCAGGGTTTAATTCTTGGGGTTAGGGCCTAGTTAGGGTTTAGGATGAGGGCTTAGGGTTTAGGGTTCACGGCTCAAGGTTTAGTGTGGCTCTATAACGCCATGGGCTGAAATTGTGTGACAGATGACAATGATTCACATAATAGAACCCAATTGGTTAAGGGGCTGAAGGTTTGCCGGGGATTGAGGGCTTAGGATTGGTGTTGAGATCTCAGGTTTTGCAATTTTGGGTTGTCATGAGGTGCCGAGGGCCCTCGGCTTTGGCCCTTGAAGGCCGTGTACCACGAGATCTACACTCCTAAAGCCAGCCCAACAGGGATGAAGAGCTCGGGACACACTGAAGGCAGCATGCTTGCGTGCTGTGCTACTGTGGGGCTGAATATAGGCGCGGAGCAACTATAGCGATACTATTCCAATTATTGTTTTTCAGGGGGTTTTTCATACAATTAAATACTCATTCGCCCGAAACCGTAAGTCTAATCTAGTTCAACCCGGATGAAGGACCCAAGATGGCGAAGCTCCAGTTTTCTCAGCGCCGCCAGTTGTCGTCTTCATCGGCCGCGCAGTCAGCTCCTCCTTGGGAGCGTCGGGTTGCCTTTCCTTTCCCTTTGCCTTTAGCTTTAGAAGTCTGCAAAAGAGGCGACTGAGCCGAGATAAACTCTGAGATGTGTGGCCAGTGCGTCTTAACTGCCTCAACATTCTCCCAACGCACCTTCCTGCTAGGAGGTCCCTCCCCTTGGGGGACCTCTGGGCCATCGGCCTTTATCTGGGCCCATACACCCCAATCATGCTCCACGAAAACCAATGTGGGATCTGTGTTCAACATGTAGTAATCCTCCCTTCCCAATCGACTTGAATACCGTACTGAATGCGGAGGCATTTCAAGCCGGAAGCGATCTCTTCCGGCACGCGTGGACTCAAAGAACCCGGCTGTCGCCTTTGCATAGACAAATGTTTGCACAGGGTACCGCGCGCTCTCACATGCCAGGTAGGGCAGCACGACAGGTTCCACACGAGAATCCCGGACCGTCTCGAACTGAAACCCCAGCACCTCTTCATTCCATTCTCTTTGCGCTGTGCCCAGCAAGTCTCCATCCACTTTGCGTATCACATCACCACCCGGGAATGCCCATTGGCCCCCATCGTTCTCAGCATCCCACACGAGCCAGACAAAGTTGCCCCGTTCATCGGAGAACAGCATCACCACAGCGGCACATCGAGCAAAGAGGGACTTGTGAATGGCGTGTTCGATCGGTCTCAGCCGGTGTGGCAATGTCTGCGCAATAGCATTATAGAACGGCGACACCAACTCCAGCGTGTTCGCCAAGGTCAAGACCTGGTGCACCCACTGCGGCTCTATCTCCCCGACAAAATCATAGTACGGCGACACCAAGTCTAGCATATCCACAGCTTTCAAGCTCTTTTGTTGAAACTTCCATCTCAGCTCACGAGTAAGCTCAGGGTATGGGAACACTGTCGCTCTTCCTTTACATAGGAACTGTAGACGTTCCACCTGATACATCAGCTGGCACTGCATCTCTGTCGGCCGCTCGATAACCAGGATCAGTGGACACTTGCACTTGCTAGTGCGTGGGGTCAGTATGTGCTTGGCATACATAGACCAGATGGCATCCTCCGTGTGTGGATCCAGCTGTACTTCCTCGGGCACTAAGATCAGAGGGTCGACGTTGCTTGCCGCCAGCTTTAGAAGCCCCTGCCAATCATCACGAAGCACATCAGTGAGATAGTACTTGACTTCTTCCAAGTAAATCGCAAGATTGGGAAGTGGCTCACCCTCAGCAAGCCGTTTCATTTCAGGTACGGGCTGCGCAAGGGGGGCACTGACCTATACGGTGCAACTTCTGAGATGCAAGCATGCACAAGAGCTACAAGAAGCCCACTCTACATTCTGGCATCCCCAAAGCATGTCTTGCCTGCGGCCATCTAGTCAACACTAAGCCCAGAAACCTCAAGTCCCCTAAACCCTAAACCCTAAACCAACACCCTCAGAATCTTCTCTTGAGGCTCTGGAGGGTCTTGAGCCTCAAGAAATTCGGATAGGGATGGGATATGTTGGGATTCTGCGGTGCACTTCGAGTGTCCTTACCCCCAAGAAGCTCTACGGGCGAACATCTGAATCATTCAGGTCTCCGGCCGTAAGCACGGTTTAGGGAGTTTAGGGTCTGGGGTTTAAGTGCTTGCTCCGAAAAGGGCTTTGTTGTGACTCCGTCACTTAGGGGTCCACAGGGAGGCACCCCGATAGTCGCAATGTGCAACCCTACAGTCCGGAGGAAGCGGCTCATATACTATAACATAACATAACATAGTATGCCATACGATAATATACCACACTGTACCCTAAATATATTATTATGATGTAGTATGCTATGATATACTACAATATCATCATAATGTACTACAATGGTGCTATGATACAATACGCCAATACGCCACAACATACCATCATACAGTAGGTTACTAGGACAAGCGCTCTTCATGGGTTCAGTCGGTTCAGTTCCTAGAAACCCACGTCTTTCCACCCTGCGCGCCTGCATCTGAAGGTTCCGATATTGGGTGGCGCTCACGCTGGGGCCTGCTCGGGTAGGTCGGAGATGTACTCACGACTGGTTCGTCAGCAGCAGGCAACGAAATGCCCTCAGTAGCTAGACTCAGGTTTGGGGGAACATCGACCTGCTCTCGTTGGAATGAAGAGGGATGACATGTCTATGCATTGAAGCTGCCATGTTTGCAGAACGCACTGAACTTGCACGACCATCTTAAGCCAGAAATGCCTGTCGCCCGAAGCTGCGAAATCCTGACTGGCATCCTCGTCTCCCCAAAACACCAAAGTCCGATTCGCTTCTCCCCACAACCCTGCCCCTCAAACCCTAAACCCTGAATCCTAAACCCTAAACCCTAAGGTCCTAAAACCTAAACCCTAAATCCTAAACCCTAAACTCTAAATCCTAAACCCTAGCTCCAAGCCACAACCTTGCACACTTCGAGACACTCTTCGATGCAAAGCTCGGGCCTCTTCCTTCGGGTGCCTTGCACAGCTGCAGCAGCTACACTAACATAGGGCTCTTAATAATTAGAATAGGGTTCCTTTAAAGGCGCCTATAAGGGATACCATAAGGGGACTAGAATATAGGGGCCTTACAAATTAGAACAGGGTTTGGGGGCGCATTATACTATACTTGTAATAAGGAGCCCCCAAAATAGTATAGGGTATTAAGGCCCCTATACTAGGCTTTAGGTTCAGGCAGTAAATGCTCAGCATAGGGTTGCAGGCATAGCCCGCCCTAGTTCACCATTATTTAGAGACGTTGGAAGGTCAAACAAAAACTAATTGGTTCGAAGCCCCTTCTGTAGGGATTGGACAAGAGTCTTTGATTTAGGAAGCGTATCTGGAGGGCGTTGTTGTCAACCAACGGATGCAGGGAAAGTAGCTCTTTTTGAGCCAAGCTTCGTGGCATGAAATAATTCATGCCTTGTTTGGTGCTCTTTTGAAGGGGGCACCCCTACAATGTAGTATCGACGAGGAACCTGGATGAGGCACTTGGGTGGCTGGAAATTAATCCGCGAAGTGGCCTAAGCGGTCCTTAAGCGCTAGTCCAGGTGCTACATGTTCCTTAGTTTCGTAGAGGGTTAGGGATGCTGCGGTCAATGTTTTAGCGATTCCACTTCCGGCTCGTCGCTTCCTCGGTTGGATAGTTCTCTAAGCTAGGACTCTTTCGGGCCACTAGAAGAGTCCGTCACTCTTGTCTGGAGTTGGGAGAGCCTTGTGGGCAAAGCGAGGATCATGCCTTAGTCTGGAGCGACTTAACATGATAAGATTCTGCCACTGTTTGGATGCAATTATTTGAAGCCCTCGGTTACGTCCTCTCAAGGCCACGCCACAACATACGTCCACTGTGATGACTCAGAACAATGGGAAGAAAACCCCGCCCACACTCAGACAAGGCTAATTACAGCTATTGAAATTGAAAGTCTACGAAAGCCTTTCAAAGCCCCAAAGAAGCACGTTCCAAAACCCGAAGACCTCAAACTCCGCATCGACAGACCCGCCTAAGCTCTACCCGACGGCTTATTTGGTGGGGCTCCGGTGGGCGAATCAAGGTTTAGCCTGGTCCCCAAGCAGTCCCAGAATCCGAAACCCCAGATCTCTAATGAGGGGAGCTTCAGTTTTTAGTAAGGTTTTGGGGTCTAATAGAGCTAAAAGGATCTATCAAAGGATCATGCTATACCGTTCTGTAAACAACAGAAGAAAAAAGCCCACGTTTTCTCCGGGCCTTTGGCCCAGAACGTCGCAGCTGTGCGTTTTCGGACTGGCAAGAATGGAGGTCGCTTGGTCTCAGGGCTTAGCATACAAGCTGTAGATGACCGCGGAGTCGTGAAAGGGGCGGATCGGTTCGGAATTATCTTGCGAGAGGGCACTCGCAAGTGCACTGCGTTATGCTCAACTATGACATCATCCCAGTCCCTCTGATGGCTTTCCCGCAGGGAGGGGATGAAAGTTGTAGGGGCCCCAAAAAGCTGCTTTTTAAAGGACTCCTACAAGGAGTTCATAATAGGGAACCCTACAAAGGAAGGCTCTTCAGTGCTTACATAGAGGTCGGCAGTCGGGCAAAGATGAGTAGGTTTACCAGTCACGTGGTTGGTGGTGAGGGCTTATCAGCTTGAAGGAGTTTTGAACCTGTATTTCGCCTGGGCGAAGTAACTCGAGATTTGGGAGGATTTCTTATAGGGTTTATACTTTCTACTATTCTGAACCCGAAACCCTAAAATCAAAAGCTACACAGCCACTTCTGTGCCTGAAGCAACAATCGCCCATCACGCCCTCTAAACACCCTACGCCCTAAATGCTTCCAAACAGAGAACCTCAAAGCAATCAAGACTCGACAGTAGCGTAAACCGGATGTTGAGGCCTTACAGCTAAGCGGCCACCGCAGAACGCAAAACACGACTTGATTCCCGAACCCATGCTAATGGTTTTCACAAATTGGCACATGTACAAGCATTCCGGAGTTATCCCGCTCCAAGCAACCATGCTCATGGTGCTTTCGGCCTGAAGCTGCTTGAGCATGTAGTTCAACTGCTGGGCATTTTCATTCAGCCGGTCTCCCTGATGAGGATGCATTCCCTCGATCCAGGGCACGCGAAACTCGACTTGTCCACGCTGTGCTTTCGGATTAAACATGTAGGCTGAGGGTTTTGAATTCGGTTTCCAGGTTGGGGGCTCGAACTAAAACTTTGAATTTCGGAGCTAGATGGGAGTTTCCGAAGATAGGGGACCCTAATATAGTACCCTAACTAGTAGGATCCTTATTATAAGGACCCCAAAATAAGGTCCCCCTGATTTCGGAAACTCCCAGATGGGAATTCCGGGTCTGTAGCATGAGGAACTGCCATCGGATTGAAGCTCTCGGAGAGAAAGCCTCAAGGAGGTGAACCTAAGGTTTAGGGTTTAGGGTTTAGGGCTTAGGGTTTAGGGATCAGGGTTTAGGGTTTAGGGTTTAGGGCTGACTACGGAGAGACTCGAACTTCCTGGCATGAAGGCAGGGGACCGCAGCAACGGAACATGAATCTTAGATCGTGCCATGCGACCCCAAGTCGGCCAACCGTAAAATCGAAACACCTCACAACCCCATACCTCAAAACCAAAAACCATGAACCCAATAAACCACAAAACTAAACCATGAATCACCGCCAACATTCTTGAAACCCTGAGCCCGCTGTATCCTTACATCCGGCTTGGAACCCCTAACGGCCTGAAACCTCTCCTGTAGCCCAAAAAACCTGGACCCCGGTAGAATAAGGCGTTATCAGAAGGCCGTGCAAGGCTTGACAAGGGGTTTGGGAATTGTACAGGGAGTACAAAAAGGATACTACTACCAACTAGTCAGACCCCGATCTTGAACCTAACCATAGAATTAATGAAAGATTCATGCTTGGTATAATATGGGCTTTGCAGCCTTGTAGCACGTAATGCTTCAAGACTTCGGGTGCAAAGAGATGTATTGTAGAAGCCAGAAAGTTGGAACATCATTATCGTCGTGCCCTTAAGGTAAAGCATAAGGGAATCCTAGCACTAATCCTCCTAAAGCCATGTTCCAACTTTCTGGCCTGGCTTCTACTTTAGGGTGTCAGGTGCCCGGTTTTAGGGTTTAGGGTTTAGGGTGTCAGGTGCCCAGGGCTCTGGGTCCTTCCTCTGAACGGCTGGGCATTGCAGCTTTGAGGGCTCAGGTCTCAGAGCTTGGGCACTTCTGGGGGCTTTAGTGTTCGGGTTTGCTCAAAGCTTGAAGGGATTGGGGGCTTGAGGTATCTGGACCCCAAAAGTATGTAGAATAATGGTCTTTTATAGGTTTTGGGCCATTTTTTTACCTACTTTTGGGGGTCTGGGTATGTATGTCAGAGGAAGTTTACCCTGACCTCCACGAACGCAATCTTGTCGTGTGCGCAATTGCTCTGCGTGGCAGGTTTCGGCAGTTCTCGCAACCTGGATTCCAGCTGAAAGAACAGTAGTAGATGTTTGGCCCCAAGAAGTGGTATCCTCACCGATCGCACGTGCTGGTTGACATCGGATCGCAACCAGCGACTGGTAACAGTGGGAGTCATGCACACGTCAAAATATGGCCATTTCTGACTCATTCAATGCATCCAAGCATGGCCAAGCTGTCGTGGCTCGTAACAGGCCGAAGTCAACTTGAATGATGCTTGACAACTACCGGCGGTGTCTTGCAGACAGCTGACCGTTTGTAACAAGCTGGAAGCTGCCATGCAGAAGGCCGAGGGTTACTGAAGTAAGGGATCAGGGGACTTCATTAGGTGGGGTGACCCGAGTTTCGATGTCCTGGTCGTACCCCAACCTAGACCCAGAAGCCTGATTCCAAGCTCTCTGGTCCTGCATCACCCGACATGTACTAGTAGCCTGAAGATGGGGCAGAGGCGCTGAGGATCAAATCATGACCAATTATTACCCAGACCCCGAAAAGTAGGCAAAATAATGGCCCAAAAGCTATAAAAGGCCATTATTCTACATACTTTTGGGGTCCAGGTAGAGCTGTAGAGTTTGGGTCTGGAGCAAGAGTGTAGAAGTACAAGTGCAGGATCCGAAGCCTAAGAGGATCTTCGGCCGCACACCCTATCAAGCGTAAACCATTAACCGTACCTGGCCGCAAGACCGAGTCATTTTGGGGTTCTTGATTCTAGATTCCTTTTTTTATGGGAGTTTCCGAGACTAGGGGGCCCCAATATAGAAGCCTAAATAGTAGCATCCTTATTTCAGGACCCCAAAACAAGGTACCCCTGATTTTCGGAAACTCCCATATACCCCAGCAGTGGAGCCCAGACGCGACATACGGAGAAAGTGGAAGCATTGATTATGTGACGTCCTTATTCCCCAAACCTAATCATCTTACCTCCAAGCCCTGACACCTCAGTCCTGAACGGTCTCCAAGTTGGAGATGCATATCGGATGTTAGGCACTCAGTGCACTGTGGAGACAAGCTATTCAGCTAGTCCCACAATCAATCTTGGTTTTGCCCCACATTTGCAGTGTGTATAGGGCACATGGATGTCCTCGGGAATTTGCAGCCGTGTTGGAGGTAAACCCTTGAAACGACATAATCTGCGTGGGCTCTAGCGCGGGTCAAGGGAGCTTGAGGCTTAAACTGCACACCCCGAACGCCTAAACTCAAAAGCGCATGAACTACCAACCCTTCGGTTCAGGCATGTTTAGGGTCTAGAACCCCGCCCCCCTCCCCCAGACCTTAAACCCTTAAACCCTATCATTCTACCCCCCCCCCCTCATTGCGCCTCAGTGGGCCGCTCTGTAAAGCCTTCTCCCTCCTCTGCTCTGCTCGGAGTTTCGGATCCCGGGGGACACCGAGGCGGCGGGGGTTAGGATGGCAGGGTTTTTTGGGGTTTCGGGCGCAATCCAAGAGAAGAAGGCTGAAGTCGTTTAAACCCTTACACAGAGTTATTGGAGGTGGAGGGTTTCGCAAGCCTCGGAATTCAGGATTCAAGATTCCAGATTTGAGGCCCCCAAAAGCATTCTGCTAAAGCAAGACCACCCAACAAAGAGTACCGAAGCCCAAAACCCCAAATCTGGGCGTCTAGAGTAGGGAACAGATCGGGCCTAGCATTCCTAAACCCAACATGCACATAACAAAACGACATTCTCAGCACGAAGCCCTATTCCTTGACCCCGGATGCTGCCAAGCTACCAACACGTTACATGCAGCCGAACAGCCTGTTCAGCTGTGTCTTACCACTATCATAATGAGGAGACCGCAACCGATTGTCCGGGCTTCTTGCTTGTTACATTGTTGACAGGCGACCCGAGCCATGAAGCAACATCCAACCCGGATTCTCCAGCACAATGATGCGCTGACATTGTGCTGTTTCTGACCACCTTGTCGACACACGGCAGCGACCACACAATGAGCAGAGCGGTATGACGTGCTCAGACGAGCTGAGCAATTTCTCCTGTCGTGACTGAGAATGAGCTCTCGGCTGCAAGTCTCGCGTCAAGACAGCAGAGGAAGTGCAGAAGCCCTGCGTTCTTGGACACTCAACTTAGCATGTCACTCCTTTGATTCCTTCTGCCTTTCGGTTGGGGCGCTGCTGTTCGAGTACAGCTGCGCAGTATGCTTTCGGAAGCGGTGGCCCTGTCGCAGACATACAGGGTTCCTGCAAGGGTTCCTGTAGGTGTCACTAGAAGGATTAATTACTGCAAAGGTTACCATACAGGAATTGGGAGTTTCCGAAAATTGGGGTACCTTATTTTGGGGTCCTTATACTAAGGATCCTACGATTTAGAGTACCATTTTAGGGTCCCCTATTTTCGGAAACCCCCAAATGCATCTGCGGTATAGAATCTCACAGTCAACATCGGGAGGACTTCAGCTCGCAGAAATCTCGACAAGGAGCAATGGGCTGCGTCCTAAAAAACATTGAGCCATAAATCCTGAAGGCCTTAAGTCAAAATCCTGAAGGTCTTAAGTTAAAATCCTGAAGGTCTTAAGTTAAAATCCTGAAGGCCTTAAGTTAAAATGCTGAAGGTCTTACGATAAAATCCTGAAGGTCTTAAGTTAAAATTCTGAAGGCCTTAAGTTAAAATGCTGAAGGTCTTAAGTTAAACTCCTGAAGGTCTTAAGTTAAAACGCTGAACCCTGAGTTGAAGCCCTAAAGCCCTGATGGGTCCTAAACTCCTGGACCTCAGAGCCTCATCTACAGACCCTGGCCCGGATGTCCAAGAGGGTGGTTGTCAAAATTATGGTCCCTTTGTGGGTGCCTATAGTATAATACAGCACCCATGATTCAGGGTATCCCAAAAAGGCACCCCTAATTTTGACAACCACCTAAGAGGCACAGTTCTGTTTTACAGTACACCAGAACATGAAACCTAAACTTTCTGGGCTCTAACCCCAAAACCCCAAAATCCCAAACCCCTGCACCTAACCTAAAACCCGTACCCCCAAGCTCGAAAACATAAAATCCCACAATAGCCCAAAATCCGACACCTAAGCTCCAAAGCCCCGCAGCCCAAGATCCTAAACCCGGTTTAGTTTGCTTCGGGGTGGACCCTCGGAGGTCCTTCAGCGACATTCGCATGCGCTGCAGCTGGCGATTCAGGCGCTGGTTCTCCTATGCAATGGAATGGAATGGACTGGAATTCGGAATAGAATGTACGTGTGCTGCTATTCTACAACAACAGCACCATCAGCAAGACTTGCAGCGGCTAATTTATTGTCTATTGCGTCAATCGTCGCGGCGCTTGTGACAGTCAGACAGACATCATATTGCCAGTGATGTCTCAAACTGCTGGATCAAGATGCTAGTCGTCGGTTCTTAGAGGTCCTCTCTTGCAGCCTCTTCAGCAAACAAGTTCGGAACGGTCTGATGACAAAACAAGAACCGCAATCCCAAGACCTCAGCAGCAAGAGGTATAGGGCTTACGGTGTTGGCGTTTGAGGTTTGGGGACCGCAAAAAAAGGATTTGGGGCCCCGCCTGTCTGGCTTCGTACACTTCCATGGATAGATCCTGTCGGCGACATCGAGGAACGAAGTCAAACAAACTACAAACTACAAAATCTACCATAGAGTCTACAATAATCTTTGACCAAAACCCTATCCGAGGTCCTAAACCCCAGGAGTTGCTGTGACCGTGAGGACCCAGAGTCACCCTACAACACCGCTGACCTTGTGCTCTTGGTCTGCTGGAAGGCCACCAAAAGAGGCCCTACATCAAATTGTCAGGCACCCTTCACTGGCCCTTCACCGGCAAAACCGTCACCAGCCCCCAGACTCAAGCCTCAACCCCCCGAATCCTCAACAATCAGCCCATAACTCCTCAACTCATAAAGCCGCAAGACCCAATTAAGCATGCAGGCCAAGGATGCGAGCCCAAAGCCCCACTTCCCTCCCAACCTACGCATGAAGCGGAAGTGTGAAAAGGCGAACTAAGAGCCCCAACTTTTGTGGCCCGAGAACCCTATCAAAAAACACGGGAGGCTTGTGTTTCAGTTCACAAAGCATCGAGGGCCCTAGTTTGGATAAGGTCCATGACTAGGGCTTAGGCTTCCTTCTGGCATTATTTCGGCAAGGCCCAGCCCAGCACCTCCACTCGCTGAATTTGCGCCGTCTGCGCCTGACGTTTCAAGCTTTCCCAGCCTTCAATCCGAACCTCCGGCAAGTCTTCTTGTCCTCATGACATAATATAGGGGCCTTAATAATTACCTATACTTATTGGGGGTTCCTTATTATAACTATAGTATAATGGGCCCAAAACCCTATTCTAATTATTTATGACCCGAACACAAATTCAGCTGTTGCGGTCCCTACAGCCCACAGCAACCGGTCCACTTGGAAGCTAGGAGATTCCTGTTGGGAAGCAATGCATTCCCTGTTAATCCACATGCAGAAAACGCACCGAATGTAATGGGGTCCATTGATAAGATAACTCCATGAGAAGCCCAATGGCTCGGCAGAAATCCAGGCAAAAGCCTGTCCTAGAGATGACCGAACCAGCAATAGGTGTGTGATTTTTAGTCCCAAGACTAGACATTTGGAGTCATGATTTCAAGAAAGTGTAGGACTCCCTCAAAGCCGAAACCCGTCTGCCCATCCTGCGTGATCGTCTCGCAGCAGGCACGGATCAAGGACGTTCCCATCCTTCCCTGGGCGTTGAGACGAAAACCAAGACTCGAGAATTTCAGAAAACGAGGGACCGAAAATGCGATCCTTGTCAACGCCCACAGGAGAGGGCTGGTTTTCAGAACGCTCAATAAGGGAGTTTCCGAAAATAGGGGACCCTAATATAGTACCCTAAATAGTAGGATCCCAATTATAAGGACCCCCAAAAAGGTACCCCTAATTATCGGAAACTCCCATAAAGGCATTACAAGCACAAACACGAGATCGCAACATTGCAGGCGATGAGAGGCGGAGCTCCACCCTGAACCCGTGCGCACCTCACCGGAGGGTTTCTCACCGTACTGCAAAATACAGGGTACCTCATGCTCTATTATTTAGCTACACTACGAAGAAAATGCCATCGCGTTGCCGCTCGCTGTCGCTCAAGAGGATTGCCTTGGACCCTCGTCCCAAAGCAGTCACTGTTGGCACCCGGAAGCATTTAAAGCGTACGACGAACGCCTCCAAGAAATCCAAATCATTGTTCTGGATCTCCGACATTGCCTCATCAGCTTACCAGCTTGCCTTTGTCTGGCCGGACTCTTTAGGCAAGGCGAGCCCATGGTGCCGTGCAAGTTCCCTGAAAACACAGTAAATACGGAAGAACAAGCCTTGAGCTACTGACAGATCTATTGCAACATCATGTTGTCGTCGATGTGGGGCTGCCGAGGTGCCGCATCGGATACAGGCTTCAGGAAACCAACGGAATCAGTCAGGACAGCTCTGTGCTAGAGTGTTGAACAAATTTGAAAAAAAACAGTTGAAGACAGCTGCTGCTGCATGGACACGCAGCAAGCTCGTGTAACAAATCCAGGGGTGTGCACAAGGCTTGCAAGCAAGCGTGGACACGATGAAGCCCCCGGACAGGAAGCCGGTGGGCAAGCATCATGAGCATCATTGGGGCCCAATCCGAGCCGGGAAGCGAGCATCAGGCGCATCATTGTTTAACGGCAACACTATCTTTTAACACCGACAAACGGACCAGGCTGCCTACGGGGTCTGGCCGCTGAAAATGCCCACACAGGGCTGTCCTTCCCCGCGCCCCTTGCTGCAACCATGAATTGATTAGAAACTCAGCTAGCCCCGGAGGCTAGCTGTCGTGATTGAGTTCTGAACTCTGTTGTAATTTTCGGAAGTTTGTATGAAATTAACTAGACAAGAATCGTAACGACAATGTGGGACTCCCTTAATGTTGGGATGTTCAGGTTGTTGGTATGTAGAATTTTAACTTCGCTGTTGGGCCGCAGGTTTTGGAATCATGGCCCTAAAACTCAACCCCTACACCCCTAAACCCCTAAGCCCCTAAAACCCTAAACCCTAAACCCTAAACCCCTAAGTACGTAAGACCTTTATGTATTATTTGACGGGTCTGTTTCCTCTTCCAATATTTTCAGGAATTTAAGGACCCTTTCCAAAGAAAGGGCCTTTTAAATTTTGAAAAGGCCTTTTAAAATTTTAAAGGGTCTTTTCAAATTTAAAGGGTCTTTCAAATTTTAAAAGGCCCTTTAAATTTTTAAAAGGCCTTTCAAATTGTTAAACGGCTTTTTAACTTTTGAAAGGCCTTTTAAATTTTGAAAAGGCCATTCAACTCCTTAAAATTAAATACTTTTGGGGAGAAGCACGGCCCATTTAAAATTTTCAAAATCCTTAAAATCCGTAAAATTTTGAAAGCCAGACACCGGCCTTTCAAAATTTTAAGGATTTTCAGGATTTTAAGGCCTTCCAAAAATTTCAAAGGTGTTTTAAAAATTTAAAGGGCCTTTTAAAAATTTAAAGGCCTTTAAAACCCGAAAAATCCTTAAAATCCTTAAAAATGTTGAAAGCCAGAGACCGGCCTTTCAAAATTTTAAGGATTTTTAAGGATTTTAAGGATTTTTAAAATTTTAAATGGGCCGTGCTTCTCCCCAAAATATTTAATTTTCAGGAGTTGAATGGCCGTTTCATAATTTAAAAGGCCTTTCAAAAATTGAAAAGCCGTTTAAAAATTTGAAAGGCGTTTTAAAAATTTAAAGGGCCTTTTAAAAATTTGAAGGCCTGTAAAATCCGAAAAATCCTTAAAATCCTTGAAATTTTGAAAGCCAGAGACCGGCCTTTCAAAATTTTAAGGATTTTTAAGGATTTTAAGGATTTTTAAAATTTGAAATGGGCCGTGCTTCTCCCCAAAAATATTTAATTTTAAGGAGTTGAATGGCCTTTTCAAAATTTAAAAAGCCTTTCAAAATTTGAAAAGCCTTTTAAACAATTGAAAGGCCTTTTAAAAATTTAAAGGGCTTTTTCCAATTTTAAAGGCCTTTAAAATCCGTAAAATCCTGAAAAACCGTAAAATTTTGAAAGCCAGACACCGGCCTTTCAAAATTTCAACGATTTTAGGGATTTTCAAAATTTTAAAAGGCCTTTCAAATTTTTAAAAGGCTTTTCAATTTTTGAAAGGCCTTTTAAATTTTGAAAAGGCCATTCAACTCCTGAAAATTAAATATTTTGGGGAGAAGNCAAATTTTTAAAAGGCTTTTCAATTTTTGAAAGGCCTTTTAAATTTTGAAAAGGCCATTCAACTCCTGAAAATTAAATATTTTGGGGAGAAGCACGGCCCATTTAAAATTTTAAAAATCTTTAAAATCCGTAAAATTTTGAAAGCCAGACACCGGCCTTTCAAAATTTTAAGGATTTTAAGGCCTTTCAAAAATTTAAAAGGCGTTTCTAAAATTTAAAGGGCCTTTTAAAAATTTAAAGGTCTTTAAAACCCGAAAAATCCTTAAAATCCTTAAAAATTTTGAAAGCCAGAGACCGGCCTTTCAAAATTTTAAGGATTTTTGAGGATTTTAAGGATTTTTAAAATTTTAAATGGGCCGTGCTTCTCCCCAAAATATTTAATTGTATTTTTTGAAAGCCCGACATTTTGAAAGGCCGGTGTCGGGCTTTTCAAATTTTAAGGATTTTTAAGGAATTTAAGGATTGTAAAATTAAAAAGGGCCGCGCTTCTCCCCAAAATATTTAATTTTAAGGAGTTTGCTACTATTACCCAGAAATTCTCTAAGTTATTCAATTTGTTTTAATTGGGGCCGGGAATCAAGAAGTTTATTCATTTTTCCTTAATTTAAATCCTGGGGCGCCCCGTACCCTCCCCCCCGCATCGACCCCCCTCCGGACCCCTNCCCTCCGGACCCCTTCCCCAAAATTTACCACCCGCCTCCCTGAAACGCTCTCCCCTCCCTCATCATCCTTGCCATTCCCATCATCCCCATCATCTTCGTCATCTCCGTCTTCCCCCTCCCCCTTCCTTTGTCCTTTTTTCCTGCCTGTACATATCTCCCCACCCTCCACTAACTCCTGGCCCCCGCTCCTCCCTCTGCACGTCCTCCCGCCTTTACCTACCCCCCTCCCCTCCTTCCCAATTTAACTTCTCCCCTTCCTGCCCCTTTCTCCCGCTTCGCTCTCTTCCACCTCCCCCTCTCCCTCCTTCCTCCTTCTTCTGCATAACCCTCCCTTCCCCTCATCTCCCCCACCCTTTGCTGCCCCACACTCCCTGTCCCACTCACTTTCCCCACTAGTTAACCAACAACCCCCCCTCATTCCCTCCCGCATCGCCGCGGGTATTTATCCATCTCATCCTCATCACCTTCATCATCTTCATCAATTTCATCATCTTCATCATCTGCAGACAGGTTTTGT